>APFE030272367.1:82413-93376 GCA_000404065.3 Pinus taeda
CCATGGGTCAATGAATAATATGGGTGGATGAGTACCATAGATAACCAATACAAGGGGCCATTTTCCATTCGGATCATTCCTCCCTCCTTAAGAAGCAATGGTCCCCATTGCGTAAAGTTCCCTCCTTCCAAGCCTTTGTTGAATATGAAGATCCACTGAAGATAAGGGTTTTACGTGGTAAACCCAAAACCCTGATAAATGAGGATCCGAGGATAGAGATACCCTGTAATGCTTGTGACCAACTGTGATTCTGACAGTGTGTGGCCTAGCAAATGGACTTCGGATGAAGTGGTGGTTTGTGGATGACCCATAACCATGAAGAACGAAGATCCGAGGATAGAGATACCCTGTAATGCTTGTGACCAACTGTGATACTAACAGTGTACGGCCTAGCAAATGGACTTCGATGAAGTGTGGGTTTGTGGATAACCCACAACCGTGATGTTGGTTGCTGATGAAGTAGCAGGTGCCTACATAGCTTGGGGTGGGAGGGCACATCTCCAAATAACCCAAGCCAATTGCTGCTATGTTGAAACTGATGAATGTGAAGCAGGTGCCTACTAAAGTGGGGTGGGAGGGCACGTCTCCAATGGAAACCCACTCTGAATGTTGCTCCAGAATTAAAATGGACATAACTCGGCCAATATAACTCAGAATATTTATTATAACCTGTTTTTAGAAGCAAAAGGATAATTTTGCATTTTCCCATGAGTTGGAAATCCTTATCTGGACACTCTAAGATCTCAGATTCGTACTGCAACAATTCCGCCGTCACAAAATTTCTGATAAAATAGCTGATTTTAAATCAGCGATATCTCCCACATCCGAACTCCGATTTGACCCATTTTTTTTTTGAAATTGGGTGATTTTTTGAGAGGAATCCAGATCTACAATTAAATTTTGTAGAGCTTGCACCAGGACGTCTAGATCTGCAATGCAAACTCGCTGCCCTGAAAAATTATCTGCAACCCCACTGATTTTTAAATCAACGATATCTCCTTCATCCGGACTCCGATTTGACCGATTTTTTTATTTTGAAATTGGCTATTTTTTCACAAAGAATACAGATCTGTAATCAGATTTTACATATCTTGAATCAAAGCATACAGATATGATCTGCAAAGTCGCCGCCCAAAAAAAAAAAAATTCCTGCAGAAAAATGAAAAAAGAAAATTCTTCCTGCTTGACCCAAGAAAGTGCTCTGTGGAGATTGTAGCATATGCCTGAAGTTTGTTCAATGTTGCTGCAAAATTTGAAAATGAAATATGCATGAAACCCTCGTTCCCATGGAATCATAACCTGCTCTGATACCACTGATCCAGATCTTGGGAGGAGAGACCCCCAAGATCTGAAAACTTGCAATGGATCTTGGGGGAAAGACCCCAAGATCTGAAAATTTGAAATTACCAGAAGAAAAATATGAGAATGCCCAATAAACAAAACCACAAAGAAACTTTTTTATTAAAACCCAAGTAGAAATAAACCAGCTAGGGCAATGGTAGCTTATCTCTGAGAAGAGATGTGATGGCTACATGCTTCTGAACTGTAAAGGCTACATTGTGGCGGACAATCTGTCATTTTACAAAATGTGACTTGTTACTTATAGTATTTTTCTAGTTACAATACCATGGGTCAATTCCATGGGTGAATGAATACCACGGGTGGATTTTATAATACCACAGGCAGATGCCATTTACAATACCATGGGTCAATTCCATGGGTGAATGAATACCATGGGTGGATTTTACAATACCACGGGCGAATGCCATTTACAATACCATGGGCAAATTCCATGGGTCAATGAATAATATGGGTGGATGAGTACCATAGATAACCAATACAAGGGGCCATTTTCCATTCGGATCATAGTCGCTACTTTCGAAGCTACAGAGGACTGAGACAAGGTTGCCCTCTCTCACCCTTCCTTTTCATCATCATGGTGGAAACTTTAAGCATACATCTGGAAAATCTAAGGAAAAAAAGGGAGATAATAGGCATAAGTATAGCGAGAGGAATAAAAGAAATCAATCACTTGCTCTTTGCCGATGACACTCTCTTAATAGGAGGAGCTTTAAGCTTAATTACAAGGAGATTCAAGAGAATCCTCGACACTTTCTTGGCTGTCTCAAGGGGATTGCTTAACAACAAAAAGTGTAGAATATATACTTGGAATGTCTCGCTTCAAGTAATGTAAAGAATCTCATTAATCATGGATATCCCGGTCCAAAGAAACTGCAATCACTTTTCCTATCTTGGCCTTCCTTTGGCAAAGGAAGTTGTCAAGTCTGAGATTTGGAACAAGTAGATAGAAAAGATGAGAGGGCATCTTCAAAGTTGGGGGTTGTCGTGGTTAAACCTAGCGGGCAGGACCATCCTCATTAAATCTCTTCTTTCAGCCCTTCCTATTTATCAGTATGCTATTACTTTGGCTCCAGCTAGCATCCACAAACAAATGGAGCTAATTATGAGAGGCTTTCTCTAGCAAGGAGGGAAACAAGACACAAAAAAATCAGTCTGGTCCGATGGGAACAAGTGATCCTTCCCTTCGAACAAGGCGGCATATCCATAAAAATTCCAAGCCTAACTAATAAAGCGATGGGCTTTAAGCTTGTGTGTAGAATGCTAATGGGAAAAGGTAGCTGGTGGGTTGAGGCTCTCAAAAAGAAATACCTTAATGGGTAGCACTCCAAGGTACTCACTGATATGATCGCGGAAAGACCATGCACTCCAGCATGGAGACTCATAAAAAAAATCATTCCCCGAATCAAAAATCATATCTCAAAGTCCCCTGGAAATGGAAAAGATAGAAATCTCTAGACATATAGAATAATGGGTTCGGAGCCAAGAAACCATTATCAACAGTTTAGACCCCTGAATATATGGATGGAGGCAAAAGCATTAATTCCTTATACGACATCTCGGTTTGGGACCATAATAGTTGGTCTACCTGGAGGGACCTTCCTCTCCCAAATCACCTAAAAAATCAGTGGGCAGATCTGAATTGAACGCTAATGGGAGCTACCCCAACAAATAAAACCTCTCAAGACAGCTTCGTTTGGGATCCAAGCGGAGGAAAGTTCACAGTGAAAGATGGGTATCAGCTCCTCCAATCTAGCAACAACCTAGATAACTGGAACCTTCAGTCAGGAGTTTGGAAGACCGAATGCCTCCCAAAGATAAAAACATTTGCGTGGACCCTCCTAAAAGGGAAGATCCTCACTTCTAAAAATCTCAAAAAAAAAGGGATTCAAGGTCCTTCAATGTGTTGCCTTTGTTGTTCGGAGAAGGAGAGCAGCCAACATTTATTCCTAGATTACTCCTTTGCCCAACACTGCTGGCATCAAATTATCAGCCCTTTGAGGTTACCAAGAGAAAACTTTGATCAGCTCACAACTCTAAATAGAAATTGGGAAAAAGGCTACCCCCATGCAAGAAAAGGCAAATCCATAATCACTCGAATCTAGAGATGCATTCCATCTGCTCTCTGTTGGCAAATTTGGTTCTCCAGGAATAGCTACATCTTCAAAAATCAAAGGCCAAACCCAGCTCTCACTCTGGCCAAAACTCTAGGCCTAATCGTGGAAATGATAATTGGCAACACAGTAACTAAAATCGAGCACACCAACTGGAAGAAAGAAGAGGAAGAATGGTACAACAAATTCTCGTTGGTTTACTCAAAGAATAAACAACCTTCAGCAAAGTCAGGTAAAGGAAAAAAAATGGAAACTCAGGGAAACCCAAAATGAAATAGAACAATGGATTCAAGATCAAAAGACTTTCATTCTTTAGTTTGATGGCGCTTCCAAAAACAACCCCAGACAAGCAGGAGAAGGCGGAATAATCTCTGATCAAAATGGGCAAGTCATCACCACTTACGAATGGGGATTGGGAAATATGACAAACAACATGGCTGAGGCCTATAACCTTTTACTAGGTACCTACATCGTAAAAAAATCTTCACACAAAAAGTCCAGTAATAATAGGCGACTCGGAAATTATGATAGCAGCTATGGAACCAGGGGGTGACTCCAAAAACTAGGCCCTCAATAGAATCAAGCACAGGATTGTGGAAAACTCAAAATAGCTAGGGATCATCTAATTCAAACACATCATGAGAAATTATAATACCAAGGCAGATTCTCTAGCCAACAGCGCAGTCACCAGACTTATAGGGTAGGTCCAAGAGAACAATAACACATATGACAAACCAATTCCTTAAGATGCCCCTCCTCACAGTCGGGAACATGATCCAAGGTTCCAAGAGTCATCTCAATAAAAAGTCCACCTCTCCCCTCAGTCCAAGTAGCTGGACGTTCGATCCCCTCTGCACTGACATTATCCATTTCCACATCCTCGGCACTATCAAGGAAATCTTCAGGCAAATGGTAAATCCGTACTGGATAATGGCGCGGGAAGAGTCTCGTGCAAAGAACACTGAGAAGTTAGGCAACAGTCTCTTTGTAATCCTTAGAGGCTGCTCAAGAAATATTCGAATTGACATCCGGGACAGGAACAATTCTGAGTAGTCCAATCTGCATCCAGAGGCTTTGATGAAAGAGTGGGATTATAAGCAACCTGTGGTGCATCGGTTCAGCCAGTTCTATGTGGTGGTTGCGTTCTGCTCTCTCGGAAAAGGCTCGTGTTCTAGTCAACCCTTCTTTAGGTCACCCCCTGTGCACTTCTGTCGCAGAAGTTCCTCAAAGACAACTCTGTGAGGTATAGAATCCACTTGTCGGGACTGTATTTTCATTTTTTTCACTAACACTCGGTCTATTTTTGTGATCCAGCTTCATACGAATTTGTTGGCTTCTGTCTCACTTCTCTCTATCCATTATTCTCTCTGTTTTCATCCCCACGCTCTCTCCTCTATCCCTTATCCTCCTTTCAAAAGCTGCTTCCTCCCACTCTTTGTGATCCTTTGCCTCCTGCCCTCACTAATCTCTGGAGCTCCGCTTATTATCCTATCCCCCCTGAACTATCCCTCCGCTATCAAATATCTTACCCACCTGCCTTCTTCCTCTAGAATCTCTGTTAACCTTCACTCTCCCCTTTGTAGTAAGCTACTCAAATTCCGCTTCAAGATAATCAAGCTTACTCAAGACACTTCAACAATGTCATAAAATCCTTTGGACCGTGTCGTCACCAACAACAGTTGCACCCTCTGCAAGGCACACTGCTTCATGATACCTCGCTTCATAAAGAATTTCAATGAACTCAAAGAAGAAGTCCAGTCAGAGAACAAATCAAAGAAGAAAAAACTTGAAAAACAGAAGGCTGAAATAGAAGGCCTCAAAGAGAAATGAAATCACTTGGAAGAAGCAATTAGTCACATAAGATCTATGAACCAAAGCATGGAAGGGGAGGCTTCTACCAAGAATAGCGATAAAAAAGAACAGCCGCCTGATGACTCGGTCAACCAGTTGTGGTGAAAATGTCTTATGCATTGTAAATATGGTTTGCTCCTAGGTCAGTTCATACGGCAATATAGCCGTTTTGCCTTCCAAGTTTTAAAAAACAAGCCTAGTGAATTGGATCAAGGGAATGCGTGCCCATTTTGGATCAATTCCACTTTGCTACCTCTAGTATCTGTAATGGGACTTGTCCCCCTATTGATGTTTTTATAATATAATAGTATTCGACCGTGTTAAAAAAAAAAGTATTCATTATATCAATTTTCATATTTTCCATTTTATTTTCTAGTCCAATAATCATGGCATCAGTAGATTCAGTTTTTCTATTTCTATTTCGAGTTCCTCTACTAGATCTATACTGATTTCATGAAAATTTCCTACATAATTCACAAATTTGTTCAAAAGTTTGTTGAGAAATATCCCCTTGTCCTAACAGATTTAGATTATTTCGAGCATTATCAGTAAGTCCTCTTAAGAACAAGGTTCTAATAGTACTAGAATAAAGCTTAAGTTTCGACCTTTGTAAAATATACAAAAATATTCCTAAGTAATCTTCAAGACTTTCATCATCATCTTGTATGATTGTAAAAATCTCATCCTACATGTACCGAGTTTTGCAATATTCTTGATATTTAAACAAAAACACTCTCTTCATCTAATCCCAAGAGGTTATAGTGTTTCCTGCTAACCCCATAAACCAGTGTAAATCAGAGTTCTGTAGAGTAACAGGAAATTATCTTAGATTCTAAACATCAGTTGAATAATCATAACTTCTACATAGAATATCAAAATCGAATAGAAAAGAGTCAGGATCTTCATGAACTTTACCATGGAAATGAGGTAGAGTTGATGGTGGAATATTCTTCATTTGTGCTATAGTATCGGGGTCCACAATTGGAAACACAAAAGTGGATTGGTCCCCACTTGTCTGGTTTTCACCAGTCCCTTCCACATATTCTTCATGGTCTGACATTGTTTCCCTTTTGCTCCCAACAGACTGAACCACACCTGAGATGTTGTCACCAAAGTCCAGGTGGACTCTTCCTTCATGATGGGTTTGAATTGGATTGGGCTTCTTGCTCAAAGGAGGAGACCCAATATGAGAATTTTTTTCAGAATTCTTTCGGACCTTAGTGGGCTTTGAACCCCTACCTTTTCTAGGCATTCATTTCAAAAAAGAAAGAAAGCAAAATAACAAAACAATTTCTAATAAAAAAATGTTGTGAAAAATCAATCAACACCATTGAAATTCCTTCAAAGAAGCTTTTCCTACAAAAAAATAAAGGAAAATTACCTCTATTGTATAATCAGAAAATTCTTACCAAATTAAATTGCCTCCCCGACAATGGTGCCAAAATGTTGGGTGTGGGAATTAACTTAAACAAACTCCTCAACACTTAAATTGTCAACCTGGGGGATTCGTAAACTTAGAGATGAAGCACAAGCAATGCTAGAGATGGTATGAATATTTCTAATGCCAATCCTTATTTTCTTTAAAGGAAAGATTGCAGAATCAAACTAAAAAAGAAAAAGGCAACTTGAACCATCAAAATAATCTAAGACTAGAACAAGGAAGAATGCATTCGCAAAAGATATTTAGAAATAAACGGGTAATCACTCTATCTAACTATCGATTAACTACTGAGAGTGTGTTTTCTTTACTAGAGACACTTTAGCAGTCTCAACAGATGGGCCCTTCAAACCTGCTTATTTAGAGATTTCCTTCTTGCACTAATCTGTCCTGCACTATTGTAGTCTACTTGCACTAGTGAAATTTATGTAGAGGGCATAAATGGTGTCTTTACTAAAAGCGTTTTACATCGTGCAAGGTCTTGAACTTTCTCAGGTTTAGAGCACTCAGATCCTGTGGTAAGTGACTAGTTCTTGCACTAGATCAGAGCTTCTTACACTTAGCATTTAATTCTTGAAATAAGTGCTTAGTTACTGCAAGTGTTATTATACTTTGAAATCAAATTACACACATAAAAGTGAATGTTTCTAATTTTAACAGAGTGCAGAAATAGAAAAATAACCCATATAATTTATCTTCTCATGAAGTATTTAATGAAAGCAAGAAAACTGTTGGAAGTAAACTAAAAAGGCTTGCTGCATCACACCAACGTGCAATAGTGCAAGTTCATTTCTCTTGCTTGGACCAAGTGGAGAAAACCAAATCAAACAGAAATGCAGAAAATGAATAGCACACCAACGTGCATTGGTGCAGGTTTATTTCTCTTGCTTGGACCAGGTAGGGAAAAACCTAATCAAACAGGAATGCGGAAAATGAATAGCACACCAACATGCATTGGTGCAGGTTTATTTCTCCTACATGGACCAGGAAGGGAAAACAAATTCAAAATCAATGTAGGAAAATGAATAGCACACCAACGTGCAGTAGTGCAGGTTTATTTCTCCTACTTGGACCAAGCGGGGAAAACCAATCCGAAATCAATGTAGGAAAAAGAAATTTAAGTACTTCACATGGCGGATCTGCTTTTACTCAAACATGGACTGGAAATTAAATCCCACCTAACAATATAAGCATAAATTTCAACCACAAAAAATAGGGTAAATGTGTTGGGTTCACTGGGCCCTAGCCAACCAACGCGTTTCCCTTTCAAATAGAAATGATGCTCAATACTTTATCCATTCATTTATCTTTCAAACACAAAAATACAATTTATGAAACATGAGGCAGAGCTTCCTTCTTATTAATTCATAGAGGCAAATACATGTGTGAATACATAGTCTAGCCCAGATTCAAGCGATAACAAAATAGGAGCCTATTATCACCTCTCTGGCTATATCTCTGTTCTATACAAATTTCTATCCAAAAGAACTATCTCATCCTATTTATAGTCTCTATTATATAGATCTTTGGCCAAAGGCCAAAAAGATCGTTTAACCAACTACATAACCGATATGCAGAATTTAGCTTCTCGGCCTTCAAAATTAGGCAGTTCAACAAAACTGGCTACAGCTAATCTCCAATTGTTTGTTCTTCATAAGTTCACTCTTGACTACCTTTGGATTGCCTCGCTATCATGGCTAGAGCTCAAATAACTTTAGATCTATGATGTTGTCATGCCTAAAGCGGTGCAAAACAAGGCGGTGATCAAGGAGGTCCGGATCTATTGCAAAGATTCGTTGTGCTCGCATCGGTGTGAGATTCGATCCTGCACTAGGATTAGCGGTAATGGTAAGCACTTAACTACCAAACGAACATGGGAGATATCAATAAGTTACAAGAGTG
This sequence comes from Pinus taeda, assembly GCA_000404065.3. Taxonomy (NCBI): domain Eukaryota; kingdom Viridiplantae; phylum Streptophyta; class Pinopsida; order Pinales; family Pinaceae; genus Pinus; species Pinus taeda. Next base: position 91,078 of record APFE030272367.1, read on the forward strand.
ATTATAAATAATAAATCATGTAATAAATAATTAACTAATGCTAAGTTAAGTTAAAAATATGAAATGTAAAGTTCATGAGAAATATGTCATCATTCTTGGACTAGTGCAAAATGAGGGTGTATAAGAGAGGTAAAACAGTGGTAAATGGTTATAATTTAGGAAGGGAAAAATGGTCAAAGGAGAGAAAATTAGGGGGCTAACAGTGTGATTTGAGTGTGATTTGAGTAATTCCCTTTTATGCATGATTCAATAAAAGCATTGTGAATTTGATTATTGAATCTACATTAATTTCATTTTTGAGTTTAAATTCACAAGTAAAATGATTTCTAAGTAATTAGTTTATTTCTGCAATGATTGGATAAGATTTAGGATTTGGCTTCTTACATTTTGATCTCTAAACTTTTATCTCGCACATACAGTTGCAACAACCTTGAAATAGAAGAATGAGTCCATGGTTGACAAATTAATGTAGGATTAAGATTGATTTTTAGAATTTGTCTTAGTTCCCAACATTTTGGTGCTGTTTTTGGGGAGGTTGTTAAGATAATAATAGGTTGTATCTCTGAAGGGAATTGGGTATTGAAGATGAGAGGTAAGAACCTGCGTGCACAAGAAGCAAAAACCTTATACAAAGCACACACTTTCAGCTGATATCTAGAGGTTGTGTAAGTATGCGTGACTAGGAGAAAAAAGACACCAATAGGACAAAAACCATTACCAAAAACCACAAAAACCAAGGGCTCAGTGACCCTTGGTAGAAATACTTTTATAAAAGAAATCATTTGAAGAGCTAGTTCTCAAGCATTGGTAGGACCCAGGAAAACATTTGGAAACGACCCTACTTTGATCCCTCAAGTAGCAGAGTAACCAACTGCAACTTATGCTGAAATCCACATAAAACTGAAGGATATGAGCAGAGTTTTCAAAATACAAATAGCCCAAACTCTAGTCCCTCACAAGAGGGAAATTCGTGTAATTTAAAGGAAGGAGTATGAGAGACTTGTGGAGTTGGTGGGACAGATCCATGTACCTCAGAATTTATGTTGGGTCCCTATAATACTAGTGATTACCCCATTAATATTGTAGTTATACCCCTTATTTATATTGTTGTGCCCCTATTACCCCCCATATTTTTATTTCTGTGCCCCTTAGAATCCCTCTATTGTTATTTTTGTGGCTTTATATTATTATTGTTAGGTCGGCTGGATTATTTTGACTCCTTACTCCTATTATAGAGAGGAGGTTTTGTCATTTGTATCATCAAGATTTTCATTTATGTAATGTAAAGGAGGTTTCCTCCTCGAAGAGGCTGAATTCTAAGGCGTGGATCTCTCTTTTCTATCTTTTTGTGAGCTGGTTTCATAACATTTGGTATCAGAGCTTTGGATTCTAGGGTTTCGCTGCTCCAAACAAGTCAGTGTGGCATTTTCACTATAACTTTTTTTCTGTGACGTTTCAGAAGTAAAAAAAAATACCCATTTGAGAAGAATTGGCGCTGAACTTTGGGTCCGAATTTTAGAGCTTTTAGTGCGATATATTTGGAGATATCATCTGAGGAAGTTGGCCTTTTGGAAGACTCCTGAATTACACTCAAAACAGGTGACCTGGGGAAAATCGTCATAACTTTCTTTTTGAGCATCGGATTGAAATTTCGTAAGAAGGTACAGAAATAGGACAGACTGTAGTTTGCATTCATATATTTTTCAGAGTCAAAGGTTGAAACAGTGACATGTGGCACTTCATACAAGTTCGCTCTACTGAACTAGTCTATAATCAGGTCACTGCGGGAGATTGTGCATAACTCTTTCTTGGACAATCCAATTTGGGTCAGACTGGTGGCATTGGAAAGAGAACACAGAGTGCTACTACAGGTCACAAATTCAGAACTAGATGATTGCAAAGTACAGAGATACGTCAGAGGCAATATCGAGCTCCTACAAAGTGAAAAAAGGTGTGTAGATTTTCTTAATTTTTTTATTAAACTGGGTTGAAAATTTATTTGAAGGAATTCAAAGGGCATAGTAGAGCATTATTATCGGTAACTGATGCCACGAGGAAAGAAAATGCAAACACCTAGTAAGGAACCTGAAAGCTCTAGCATGACTCATGAAGAAAAGGAAGAAATGCTACATGATATATCAAAATTACAAGACTAAGTGCAAAAAATTTCAGCCTCACAAAAGCTAGCAGAAGCTAAGATAAATGGCATGGAATCTAAGATAAAGGGCGTGGAAGCTAAGATGGACGATTGGAAGACAGATTTGAAGATAGACATGGACGATTTGAAGACAGATTTGAA
>APFE030272367.1:109003-145060 GCA_000404065.3 Pinus taeda
ATAAAATCTTAAATCAAAATAAATAATTTGTCTTTTTAGGTCCGATAGATCATTATTTGGTCTCAGTGGACGTTAACCATCATCATCATCATCAAAAAAAATTAGTGTTGATGTAGAACTTGAATATAGATAGTTGTGTACAACATCATCCCAACTATCTTCATTCAACAATTTAACCATATGTTCTTGTATATTCATTTAAAATTTGTGACTGAATAGATAAAGTAAAAAAAGTTAATATAATGATATGTATAAGAAAACATACCAAGAACAATATCTTAAATTTAAAATAAAATTATAATCTAGAGATAGTAAAAATAATTCAACAAACTTACTTTTGAAATTCCTCAGACATTTCCTCCAATGATAATTCCCCTAACATCACATGAGATAATATTGCTTTGACAAGTTTTTCATCCTTCACACCTTATAATGCTCTCCAAGGTGTGATAGTGATATCTTCTGGAACTTGCTTCATTTCAGGACTTGATTTACTATTGCTACATATCAATGGTTTAAACATTTTGACCTTCTCGTTTTCAATTCCAATGTTCTGCCACCTGCTAAAAATCTCATTAATCAATTCCCATATCTTTCCAGTTCTAAATGCCAACTGGAAAATGTTATTGATAATTCTGAATATATCATAATTTACTCTTCCACCTTTTGAACAGATTTTCTCCTCAAATTGATAGCCTATTTCCATACAACATTCCTTTCAGAATCCTAGAGTAACATTTATTTTATCCCCACCACATTTTTCTTCGAATTCATTATCAATAAATATAACCCTTTGGATGAAAGTCATAGACATCCTATATTCATTCTCTGAATTATGATCCCATGTCAATAAATTTTCTTATGTATCTCATAAAACAACATAAATGATACATTTCATTGTTTCAAAATGTGGGTTATTGATATATTCCTCCAACAATTTCCTTTGAGCTTCTACAAAATGGTTCCCTCCAAGCACATAATAACTGTGTTTAAAAAAAATTGACTTAGCAAATCCTTCTTTGTTGGGAACTTGAACTGGATAAAAAGCAAGAACATAATTAACCACATGAGCATATTGATTGTACCTCATCAATGTCTTTAAGTTGTGAACATGTAAGTGGTGTGGCTTTCTGATTCAATATTTCAGTTGTCCTTCACTTGGCTTATACATCTGTCTCACATTCAGCTGAAATGTATGATCACCCTCAACTAAGTTTGTCTTAGTCAAATTATGTTCAATGGAATTTTGTTTTGGTTTAATAATGCCATCCTCTAAATCATCTCCTCGTGTAATGATTTCCCTACTTTCTTTTGAATTTTCACTAGGATCTTCACTGTTGGCAATGACTACTTGAGAATATTCATTTTTCATTGTCTTCCTCCTAACATTGTCATCATTAACTAGAGCAAAGAAATTCTTGGGAATTGTTACTTTTGGTCTTCTAAGGTTCTTCTCCTTTCTAACATCATTTCTAATGTTATCCTCATTTATGGAAACATATTCTTCACTGTTAGTTTCAACTTCTTCATCTTCAAAAGTAACCTGTCTACCTTTGCTAGATTTATCCGCTATAGAGATTCTTTGTTGGTCCCTTGGATGTAGTTTTTTAACATCATGAATTACTATTTTCTTCTTCATTGTCATATCTTCTTCTAACCCTGAGTAGAAACTATTTACAACATTCACAATATTTTTCTCTATGAATTGAATGCCTCCTAACATAATTGAAATATTTTCAATAAAATTCTATTAAACAAAGTATCATATGTCAATAAAAACTAAGTTATAAAAATATAACGATACAGTTACAATAATGAAAAACACAAATATAAATAATAATACTTACCATATCTTGTGCAATGCAATTTATAATTTGTTTACACAACTTTGTAGATTCATTTGTTGTATCATACAATGATAATGATAACTGATAGTTAATATTGTCATGTGACTTGGGCAGTTTTGTAAGTACATAAATAACTTCAGTGTCTGGTATCAAATAAATGTCTATGAATTTTCCAAGAACCTGATAAATTGCATTATCATCAGGTCTACCAACATATAGATATATCTACACTTGTTGTTCACCTTCTCTATCTTTCAAATACCATAAATTTTATGTAAGCTTCACTTCTTTTGATTTCTTCCAATATGAAATCATATTCTTATCGTTTGAGGCATTTGATATATTTGTAGTAATTAGTTGAGGTTTGGTTCATTAAACAGTGCTTTTTGAGGATCCACCTTTAATTTTAACAGTTTTTGGTCCAGTAAGATTTACATAAATATTATTTGATGCCATTTTACTGCAAAAAATATACACATATATAAATCGGTAAATTACAAAAAAAAAAAATTTCTAAAAACTATAAATAATCATAAATCATAAATAATTTTGTACAAAATTACTTTTTAAAAAACCTTAAAAAAAAAAAAAACTAAAAATTAAAAAAATGCAACTCCCTCCTGCCCCACCTAGCGACCCAATGGGCCCATGGCAGTCGAGGCTAGATTATCATAATCGAGCCTCCACCCCCACGGGCCTGTTCAGCAATGCGGGTGGGGTGGCAGGGGCTAGCACAACCCCCTCCCGCTCCACCCTGGCGGCTCATCGGGCCTGTGGGGGTGGGGTAGAGGGGCTATGAGCACAGTCCCCTATCCCACCCCTGTGGCACATCAGGCACGTGGGGACGAAGTGGAGGGGTTGTAGGCATAACCCCTCTGCCCCAACTCCATGGCCAATCAAGCCTAAGAATCGGGTCGCCATCCACATGGGCTTGATGGGCAGTGGTGGTGGGGATGAGGGGTTGCGGGTACAACCCCTCCACCCCAACCCCACGGCCCATCGGGCCCGTGGGGATGGCAGCCTTATTCTTAGAATTGGGTAACCACCCCCAAGGGTCTCAGATGTGCCTCCACCCCCACGGGCATGTTGGGCCGAGCGTGAGGGGCGGGAGGGGGTTATGGGCTAGCCCTCCCGCCCCACCCCCGTGGCCCAACGGGCGCATGGGGGTGGAGGACTAATTTTAGAAATCAACCGTCACACTTGGTGGGCTGGGCCACAGGGGTAGATACCACCAGTGGGCACCACTTGACCCACCATGCCCACTGCGGATGTAGTGGCCTTCTGCTTGCCATGGGGTTGTCGGGTAAGCCTCGCTCATCTAAATTTTTAATTTGTAAAAAAAATCTAAATTTCATTAATAACAAATTAAGTATTATTTTACTGGAATATGTTTTTGTTAAGGTATTTTACACTAAAATAAAAACCCAACTTACACATAACTACTAGTAAACCTATTGAATTTTAAAACTTGTACACATCGAAAGGGCAACTAACCTTTCAAATGCGATAATATTTCATTGAGTATGTTTCCGATAACAATGTAGCTACTCCACAAAATCGCTCCAAGTACTTTAACGAACCTCAAAAAGCCTTGATGTGATGTGAGGAATAATGATAATGAAATTTATGATATAGCGGAATTTACAAAATTGTTTTACCACATGGTTAATGTGGGATTAATTTTCTTTTATAAAAACTTTAACATATAAATTTTGTTATGGTGATATAGGGAACTATGATAAAACAAACATTACAAAATTGTTTTACCGCACGTTGAATGTGGGATTAATTTGTTTTCATAAAAATGTCAACATATAAATCTCGTTATGGTGATATAGTAAATTATGATAAAGTGAACATTACAGAGTTGTTTTACTACATGGTGAATGTGGTATTAATTTTCTTTTATAATAACTTAACATATAAATTGCATTATGGCGATATAGCAATTTATTTTAAATGTGTGATAGACAATATAATAAAAATTTAAAAAAACATTCAATTGTCTAGTAGATGTTATATAGTTTAAGTAAAAAATTTATTTAGGTAAAAAATTTAGTTTACAACTTTAATTTAAAGATTTTGCTTAAAAGATTAATTTCATCAGAAAATTTTAGTTAAAATTTTTCGATAAATTGTAGAAGAAAATTATGGAGGAAAAATACATAAAACTAAATTTTTGGAGGGAAAAAATTTGGCAAAAAATTTTAGAGGGAAACTTTGGAGGGAATTTTTCATTCTTTAAGCTATATATTATCATTAGGAGAGATTTCATTTGTATCATTCAACCTCTTTTGTTTGAGAGGCATGGATTCTTTTGATAGTGAAGTTTTGTTTTGTGAAGCATCAACATCTTCGTCGCGTAACAACTCTATTCATATTGATGAATATAATGGAAATTATTCCACTATGAATAGAGAGTCATATATTCCACTTAGTCCTAATCCTAAGGACTATGAGAGTAGCACTAATGAAGGGAAGGATGAAGAATTTCAAAAAAATAAAGAGTCATGATTTCCACTTAGTCCTAATCCTATGAACTATGAGAGTTGAAATGATGAAGTTCATGATGAAGATTTTAAAATAAATAAAGAGTCATGGTTTCCACTTAATACTAATCCTATGGACTATGAGAGAAGTAGTAATGAAGAGCATGATGAAAAATTTCAAATGAATAGAGAGTCACGGTGTCAAATTAGTCCTAATCTTACGGACTATGAGAGCAGTAGTGATGAAAATCATAATGAATAATTTCAAATGACTAGAGATTCTATGGTGTCCACTTAGTCCTAATCCTATGGACTATGAGAACAACAATCATGAAGAGCATGATGAAGAATTCCAAATGAATAGAGAGTCACAACTTCCACTTAGTCCCAATCCTATGGACTATGAGTGCAGTAGTGATGAAGATCATGATGAACAATTTCAAATGAATAAAGAGTCATGTTGTCCACTTAATCCTAATCCTATGGACTATGAGAGCGGCAGTGATGAAGGCTAGGATGAAGAATTTCCAATAAATCAAGAGTCGCATTTTCCACCTAGTCCTAATCCTAAGGTATATGAGAGCAATAGTGAAGAAGGGCAGGATGAAGCACTTAGTCCTAATCCTAAGGACTATGAGAGCAGTACTGACGAAGGGTAAGATGAAGAATTTCCAGTAAGTAAAGAGTCACATTTTCAACGTAGTCATAATCCTATGGACTATGAGAGCAGCACTCACATTTCACATGATGAAGAATATCCAATAAACATTGAGTCAAATTTTCCATTTATTCCTAATTCTAAAGACTATGAGGGTAGCACTAAAGAAGGGTAAGATGAAGAATATCCTCCAAGTCAGTATTTCAAAAGAAAATATGATCATAGTGAGGATAATATTCCTCGTAATGATGATGGAAATTCTTATACATGTGATGATCCAATGATGGAGATGTTGCCAGCAAATATTGTATCGAGGAGTAGGAGCAACCCTTTTCATATCAATCCAAGATGTTCTGGTTATACAAGGGGTAGAGAAGAATATCTAAAAAGAAGAAGTTCTATGAGTGCTCTCATTTCAAGTGAATGTCGTCAAAAATATTGTTTGAAACATATGGATTTTAGGTTTCCATTGGAGGAAAGGAAGAAATATTTGTCAATGCATAAATGCATGAAAAATTCATATTTAGTGGGGTGCATGCAATATACATTGTCAGGTTATGATTATCATAGTGGGTATTTATTTATATATAGAAATGATTTTAAAATGGTTCATTCAATGGGTAATTTTTTGTCTGTCAAAAATCCAAGAAAAATTGGAAAAGGATCCCACACTTTATTTAGAAGTACGTCATAGACGATAGTTTGGGCCATTATCAAATACTGCAATGTCATCGATGAAAGGCTTATTTTCAAAGCATGGAGAGTGTATGAAAAATTGAGAGACAATACATATTCCAGATAATTTCTCAAGACGAGAAATCTACAACTTATACAAAGAACATGTAGAAGGTCCTGAAGGACATGGTCAATTTATTACATATTAGTATTTTGTGAAGACATGGAAGAAAGAATTCAACAATGTCCGTATTCCAAGAGAATCACGAACAAAAAACAAGTGAAAGGAAAATTTTTTACAAGCATCAAAATAAGTGTTATAATAATCCAAATAAATATTTGGGTTTGATAATTGATGGTATGGACCAAAATAAAACACTTCTACAACATTTTGTTCGCACACCCAAAAATTTACAAGAGGAAAATTTTATTCAGTATCACTTGGTTGGTTATATGGTCTTGAATGGGAAAATGTTGCCAAGGGTAAAATTCATGGCTCCAAATACTTATAATGATGAAAATTTGACAATAACCATAATTCATTATGTGCTTTCTCATCGGTCTGGTAATCTTCCTAAAGTTTTGTATCTACAATTGGACAACACTTGTCGTGAAAACAAAGATCAGATTTTTTTGGATATCTAAAGATGCTTGATGAATTGAGAATTTTTCAAAAGGTAAAGGTTGGTTTTCTTCTTATGGGGCACACTCATGACCATATTGGTTAAATATTCAGTCATTTTTCAGTCACATTGAGGAGGAAGGAAGTTGGGGGCTCACCATAATTAATTGAATGTATTAAGAAATCATACACGCAAGAGCCAATTTTTAATGTGTTGGAAGAAATGTTGACATGCGAAGGTTTATTTTGGGATCACATGGTGAAGAGAAATGCATTGAACTAATTAATGACATTAGCTTCCAACAACAATTTTGTATCAAAAAAATTGATGGGAAAACACTAATATGGGGCAAGAAGTATTCAACTACTACAGAATGGGCACCACCATTAGGCTTGTCATTTTTGAAGTTCATCCTAGATCATCCAATATCTGTGTCAGATATATTTTATTACAATCAGTTGTTGAAGTTCATAATGCATGCAGGCGGAATAGGGATATAAATTCTTCTGATTGCCAGGAAGAAATTAAAAAATGTATTAGATATACATATGAGTACTTTGATATTTCTGATCTAGTTTCGTGGGAGTATTTTTTTCAATAATCAAAGTGATATCATTTCAAGAACAAAAAATTAAGATATACCTTTGAAAACTCAATTTATTTGGCCACAAAATGTGTCAAATGAACATGAGGAGAGAAAAATTGTTGACCAACAACAATCTCAATGTATTATTAATTCTTGACAGGTATAGGAAAGAGAATTGTATATTGGTTCTAGAAGATCTCTTGCACAACGTGAAGCCATGGAAGACATTTACAGGGGTTTAGTACAAGATATTAAGGAGGGTTGCATGATCACAGTGGTAGCAGATTGAGATCCTAATGCCTATCCATTCTGGGTTGCTAAGGTTATAAACGTAATTACATAAAATGAAGATGTTGCAGGTGTTGAAATACATTGGTATGCCACAAATACACACCCATTCAATGGTGTGTACAAGCTAGAGATAGAAGTTGACAAAAAAATCGGCAGAAAGTGAAAAAGAAAGGTTACAAATATAAATCATCGCGGCATAGGCCTCTTAAAATTGGAGGATGCTGACACACTTGTTGATGAATTCAATTTAACAAAGAGAGGATCTCTTCACTTCAAGATGATAGATATTTTGAAGAGGTTCTTACTAGAAGGAATAATGTTGAGATGGGAGTCAGCTTAAACCAGTCATAGATCCAGAATAATTTTGAACCCTGAAATGGTGGGCATGCATCTGGACTCGGATGGGGCACTAGTTGATGAAAGGGAAGAATATGGAACATCTTCATCTGCATCCATTCATTCATCCAAATATGTGAATTTTTTATGCCGTGCAAGAAAATATGAGGGATTTTGAAAAATTGTATAAGACAGTTTATATAACTAACATTTGCATCATATCTTGAAATAAAAATTTTGATTTCCATATGGTGTTAAATGAAGCTATGAGTCACTTTTATGTTTGTTGGATTATTTATTTTAACTAAGATGATTTTTATTGTTTAGAATATCTACAATGCAACAATAACTTAGAGATGTAATTTATGTTTCATTCAATCTACAAGTATTGACATTTTGATTAATTTAGTCATGTAATTTGTTCATAATGTGTTGAAAACTTAGAGTTTTTTTAATTATGTGGTTGAAAAGTTTCCAATTTTTTTGCATCTTTAATGTTATGGTTGAAAAGAATTAGAATTTTAGCGATCTTTAGTGTCATGTTATTATATGTTTAACAACATGGATGAAAACCAATGGAATTTTAATGTGTTTCGGATCCCATTATTTTGTTTTTATCATCATTACCAAAAAAATGTTGAAATTATACCTGGAAAAGAAAAATTTTACTGAGCATAAAGTGGATGTAGGACCATCCCATGAATCCCCTTTCGGACAACATGCCGATTTCCACCAGGATTATCAGGAAGAAGTAGCTCATGTTTTAGAAAATTTCAGGACTCTCATTGAAGATGTGGGTTATTATGAAAACCCACTAGAAAAAATGCATATCCCTACTCCTTCTACCTCTACATATAATTCTGATGAGATGGAAATATTACCTTCTTTGGAAGATGCCAGAAGTATGCAAGAAGTGGAAGAACTATTGTGTTATCTCCAGAACACTAGGAGTTAGAAGACAACTTAGGTGACACAGTTTTGCTTGACCAAGACCCTGGATATTTTGAAATTTCTCCCATTCCTGAAAATATCGTTGTTATTCCCTCTCTATCAGTTGAGAAATCCACTAAAGAGATGAAGAAAAAGATAGTCATGGGATGAAGTTGTTGAGATAGGAAAATAAGAAATTGAGGAGGAAAATAAAATAGCTCAAAAGGTGGTTAAAGGATTCCAAGAAGGCTTATAAGAAAAAGGTGGGACTCAAGACAAGTGGGACTCAAAGTGAGAACTTTTTCAACTCTGTTGACACATAGACTCAAGGCATTGGTAGTAATCCACTGGGGAATCAAACTGAAGAAACATGCACCAACATGGTTGAAACTCAAGCTGATAAAATTTGTACCAGTTACTTGGGAACACAAGCATATTTTTGTCCCTTTGTAACATCCGCTGAAGTAGCCAATCAGACAGAGCCAATAAACCGAGATTATACCTCTTTATGATCCTTTAATTACATATGTTTCCATTCAAATATTTCATATGGAAATGGCAAAGTCCCAACAGACTTTTAAGCAATATCAAGGTAAAGTCATGCCCTAGGAAGAGTACCAAGAATTATCGAAAAAATTCAATGAATTGACTACCACATAAGATGAGACCTATGCCAGTCTAAGAGGAACAAAAAATGTATAGAAAGCACAAGCATAGATCCAAAAACCTTTGGAGCAAATCACAATTATTTCTTCCATCTACTTAGGTGCACTGGCTTGCAGATCTCCTACCAGGAATTATGCACTCTTTTTGCTTGAATGCTACCTGTTGTTAAAGATTAAAACTATGAGATTAGGTCAATATTTTGAATTTAGTTCCATTTATGATTTTGTTGAATGTTTTCAAGCATATAATGAGGATGTGAAATATTTTTTGTATGAATTATATTTACACAATTTATTTTTGTGGGATGAAAGGGATGGAAATCCCAGTCCTTTCATTGGATATGTCCAATTCCAAGACTTTATATCTTTTGCCAAAAATCAAATTAAATGGGCCAAGGCATATACTATTTTTCATAAAAGAAAACATGGGTTAGATCTTTGGGTTAGAGGTGAACCTACAAGCCCCGTTCGAACATTGATACAACATAAGAGATTTATGGAATGAAAGGAAGTTGTGTGTACTTTATCCTTATTCATAAAGATACCATTTGGTCAAGACTTGAATATTTTGAGGAAATCAAGGAAGAGGCCCTTCATGCTGCAAGACAAAGGTGGAATGCATCCCCCAATGAGATAAAAAATCAGGAACCCTTTAATTACAGGAACTTTCAAGAAGTTACTACAAGATTGGTACGTTACAGTAATATAATCATGAGCAAAGGTCCCATTTGGATCTAATTTTGTTATCAAAGTCCTATCGTCTAGTATCTCTCTAAAGAATAATGTTTTAAATATGAGCTCTCTGAAGGACAAGAAACCAGAGCTTTTGAAGTGCTTCGAAATAAAAATGGCTTCCGACTTTAGAAGGAAGATACTTATCTAGCATATTCCTTGGCTCTGTTGCATATCAATCATCTTATTACATGAGGAGATGCAAAAAGGTAAGCTAGGGGATATGTTGGGTCAAGAAAAAGGTATGATTTTCCTTCTTATTACCTTGGTTAATGATATGTTTTCAATGAATGTACTCTTATTTTGAGGAAATTTGGAGAAAAGAACAATGAAATAATGGGTAAACACATTGTCGAATAAATTACATATTTTTAATGTTATAGGTACTAAATTTAGTTACTCTGTGTGCAAGACAACTCGATTGGACAATTGTTATTCCTTCAGTTGAGTCACAAGGGAAAAGTATAGACAATTTTTATTTCATCTACGAAAGCCAAGCTGAGGATACATATAAGATAATGCTGCAAGATACATATTTTTGTTTAAAGATCCAATAATGAGGGAGCAATCCTGAGGATATTCTGATCCACACAATAAGATCCAGTTACTAACATTTATTATGTAATATATAAAGCTAGTGGTAAACAGGAAAGGGGAATACTTTTTTACATCCGTTTTCATTCCTACAGTGAGACTGGTTGCAGTGATATAGCCTTGAAAGTTGTAAACAATTATGTAATTTATTTCCTGACAATTAATGAAGAGTTGAAGTTTTTGCATGAATCTCATGTATTGAGTTTCTTACGGCAGTTCCTTCTAGGGACCTTAGGCCTCGTCACCGGAAGACTTATTTCTTGGTTTTATCATTTCATTTACTCTTTCTATTAGTACTTATTATGTTGTTCCTTTTTATAGTCTAAAGTAGATCAAGTTTTACATTTCCAATGTTGTTTCTTTTCCCAAATTCATTTCATGAGATTAAAGATTTTGCATCATCAATTGTTTCGGTCTTGTAATGCTTTTAAATAGCATTGTGATTTCAGTGTTATTTGAGTAATTCCCTTTTATGCATGATTCAATAAAAGTAGTGTGAATTGGATTATTGAATCTATATCAATTTCCTTTCTAAGTTTGAATTCACAAGTAAAATGATTGCTAAGTAATTAGTTTATTTCTGCAACGATTGGATAAGATTTAGGATTTGGTTTCTTACATTTTTGTGTCTAAAATTTTCTCTCACAAATATAGTGCCAACAACCTTGAAATAGAAAAACGAATCCCAAGTTGACAAATTAATGTAGGATTAAGATTGATTTTTATAAGTCATCTTAGTTACCCAACAATTGTCATAGTCAATTTTAGTTCAGTTCAATTAGTTGAGGTTTAGTTGAGTTCCAGATTTGTTCAATCATTTATTACTTCTTGTCTCCTATATAATCTAGTAGTGTCCCATATTAAAGTAAACAGAGTCAAGTTTAGTATTTTTATTATTCTGGTCAATTTGTAAAATGTTCCTATGATCTGATAGAGATCATGTCTTAGTGTTAGTTTTGGATAGGATATGCTAAAGTTTTGAGTGGCGAAAGAAATCAAGTTATTAATTTATTAAGAGGTCTAAGGTTAGTAAGTATAGGGTTAATATGTAATCCAAGTCATGGATAAATGTAATATTGGATCTAATGTCTCATCATTTGGATAAGTTAGTGGTGTCTTTTCAGTCAGTTTAATGATCAAATCAAATAGTACATCATATCCTTGTAATAATGAGTTGTTGTTGTGCTTATATTTTGTGTTGTGCTTAAACATTTTAATCTTGAAGAGTCATCATTACATTTGAAGGGAGTTTTGGACCATATGCAGGATTATAAACACAAGTTTTGGCTTTCAAAAATCCATTGAACATGTTACTCATCCTCCTGAAATGTCTTGGATATCAAAAAGAGCTCATTGCATTTTGGTTGCACAGGAAAAGGTGTTCTTTCCATCATGACCACTCTTAGGTTCTAAATTTCTATTTTTTGGAATGATTCTTGTTGCATGTTGTTTAATTCATCTTTAACAATTGAAGCAAACACCCATCTGAGATTTCAACCCACAGAGCCTTTAACTCGTTTTTTCCTTTTTATACCTATATTTTAGTAATTTTTTTGGATGCAGAAATAGTTGCTACATTTTTTCCTATGGCTTAAATTCTTGTAGTTTAAGCTTTTACGTGCAAAGTTATTCCATTCAAAAACTTGCCAAAAAAACCATCATGCAGACCCTAATTCCATTGTTTTGGATTCTTGCTATGCTAAGTTTTTGAGCATGGTCATTGTATTATAAAACCCTATAAAGTCTTTCATTGTGAGCCATGAAAACACCAGACAGGAGGAAAAGGTACAAACGTGTTGACATAGTCATATTTGAGCCTGAAGATCTTACCTTTGTGAATCTAAATCCATCCATTAGGGTTTCATTTGAGTAGACTTGTTGCATTAAGTTTTGTGAAAAAATATAGGGTTATAGTGTTCAAGTGACCAAAGAATTTTCCTTAAAATTTCCCTACTGTGGAAGCCAAGTTTCGAAAATTGAGTTTCCGAATTTAATAGGTTACTATCTTAGCTGTTATAGAGATCACTTTGCATGGAGAACAATTGCTCAATGGAATTCTATTAGATATGGTCAATTACGAATATTTTCTAAAGCCAAAGTATAGAAATAAAGAATACGAGGCTATTGTGACAAGGGACGTTATTGCAAATTACTTAAGGTTATTCAAGGATATTTCACTTGTGAAGGAAGATTTTAGAGGGTTTATCAGTACCACTTCAGGTTGTTGACGCATTTTACAGGTAAAAGCTCTTTAAATATACCTTTTTACTTATTTAGGAGCATTGGTAAGATGGTAGATATGGTTTAGGGTAAGAAGATTGAACTGGAGCCCGATCTTTTTCATTTATCCTTAACCAAATTGTTAGTGGTGGAAGAGATGAGGAAGAGAAAACAGTCATGGAAAATATTTTTTGGATTCATCCATGTTGACAACTGAAATTTTAGATAGCCCCTAAAGCAAAAAAGATACACATTCATCAGTGGCAAAGGATGTTCAACTAGCAGTAGAAATCTCAGTCAAAAGGACAAAGACTTTAGTTGACCAATCTGACATCAAAAAAGGAAAAGAAGCTTCATTTCTCTCCTAAGGTGGTGGAGGTTTCCAAGAAAGCATACAAAATAGTTGATGCAAAAGGGTTTCCTGTGGAGAAAATTCCTGAAAAACTATCGATCTTCAAAACAGTATCAGAGAACATCGATTTAGAAAACAAGGATAAATAAATTATGGAACTGCAATAACAGTTGAGAAAGGATCGTTTAGTCATTTCTAAACTTCAACATGATAATAGGGAGTTGAAGAAGATTATTTTGGAAAATGCATCTAGAGGAAAAGGGCTTAACTCAATGAACCGCTAACATAGCATGTTCGTTCATGGAAGACTAAACAATACCATTAATTTGACTACATATTGGAAAATACCTCTAAAAATCACTTTATTTAACCCCTTGCAAATATGAACCTAATACACCTTCCCAAATTGAAAAGCCCTTACTTTAACTAGATATTGTAGGTATGCATTTTTTCATTAACATTTTTTATACCCCTTTATATTTATATCCCTTTATTTTCATTAAAAATGGTAAGAAAACTCTTCTCCTAGAAAGAATAACCTAAATATTAGGGAGCTGAAAAGTTGAAAGTTTCAACAAAAAAAGGCATATATGAGTTGGTTGATTTACAAATACATATTGTGGAAAATTTGAGTGGAAAATACATACATTTTAACTCTCGATTGCATCTATCTTCTATGGAATATTTAAAATATACACTACAATAGTTCAATACAAAAACCTTGATAACCGAAAAAATGGAACACCTTTAATCTCGCTTATAGAATATGAAGGGAAGAGAAAGTAAAATGAATATGGACAAATGGAAAATCCTATCTAGTTGGAATTTTTAATGCATAACCATAATCTGATCACCTAGTGCATCATAGTTGCATGGTATGATTTTCAGGTAAGTGCGTATCCATCAAAAGATGAATTGGATCATGCAAGCATGCATCCATTCATTGAGATTTGTGCCCTCTGCCTAAGATGGAAATTTCTTATGCACAAGTATTCTAATTGAATAAGGATCTACACCCCCTTATTAAAAATAGATCATTCATGCTAGACAAGGAAAAAGAAAATCTCTAATAATAGAAAAATTATATCCAAAACTAAAAGTGCTAAATTTCAAATAACATTTATACTGGAATTAACTGAAGGTGTGACATGCGTTCCCTTAGCATGCATGCACCCTCTTCCAAACAATAGTCTATTTCACTATCTCCTATGGCATGCATGTGCCCTCTACCAAACAATAGTTGGTTTCATTGTTTCCTTCACTTTCATTCAACCTGCTCATCACTAATGTAAGGAAAGGGTGAAGGTGCCATATATGTTGTCTTCTCTAATGCCTCATCATTGGGAGGATCACTAGTTGAGCAACATGTAAAAACTATGAAAACACATTAGACATATATCATAGAGGTAATATTAATGTGATTCATGTATGTTCTAAAGCAAGGTTGCTTGAGAGTAGGAGTAGAAGCGGGAGTGGGAGTGGAAGGAGTGAGGAGTGAGATTTTCAAAAGCTTCGAGGTTGGGAGAAATTTTGGAAATGATTGTTATATAATATATTTTTTTATATTTTGATGCATATATGTCAACAAAATCATGTAGAATGATGATTTTTTGATAAAAAACATAAAACATGGATTAAACCATGTAACATCATTCATCTAGTAGTTATAATCTTCATCAACCACAAGTCCAAAAATTACAAGTTCTCATTTATATAACATGTAAGGGTGCACACAATCAAAATAACATAGAGTAAAATCCATCTTTCAACCAAAAATACATCAAAAAATAGGCTCTCGATGGCTTGTAGCATCCAAAAACATCATGCTACAAAAAGTACCTATATATCATCAAACTCATTGGCAATCTTGGTATCTTTGTCATTAATATCACCTTCTAAGCATTAACATAAGATAGAAAAAATGTAGCATGTAAAGTTGAGATTTTGTTTGGGTAATAGGTATACCTTTAGTAGGGTCATGATAGAGGAGTTTGAAATGCAATCTCACTAACATCAAAGTGCATAAAGGGCTTGGTTCTCTTGATTAAATATGAGTTCCATACCCTAGTACAGGAAAAGATATAATTGAAACATTGCAATCCCCCTAATCCTAGAATCATGAAATACTAATAAGTCTGCTTGATTTTTAGTGAGATCTAAAATTCTACTTTTTCCATATGAAATCTAATAATTTCAGAACCATTCCCCAAGATCATGAGACATTTCATGGTAATGTTAAAAATTTAAGTAAATGGATGAAAATGAAAGATAACGGAGAATGTCACTTTTACTTTAAGAATTTAACATTACCATGAATTGCAATTCAATACTAAGGCCATAGGTTTGAATATTACGCTAATATGGACATAATATTACCATAGTTTTTTCTTTCCCCCTCCAACTCTTTATACTCCCACAATACTCATGAACCTTTACTTCTCCATCCCACTTGTTTTTTGCGTCCGCATGGCCAACATATTTTATAAAAAAGTACCTTATAATACACACATTGGTATACAACATATAAAATTCCTTTACCCCCTTATTATATACTCAAATATATTATTTCATTTTTTCCTCTTTTTTTATACCCCAATATGAACGCATGTCATATGGCATTTCTTTATCAGAGAAGCCCCCATGATCTAAAGTTGATGAAGAAGAACGAACGATTAATATCTCTCCACCTTCCACAAAATCTAAAGGTAAATGACAGATAGAAACTGAGAACATCCAAGAGCTAGAGACCTTACAATCAAGGATCCCTATAACTAGATCTTCTACTAGGAAATTGGAGCTACAAAAATAAATTCTGATGAAAGGAAAGTCAATGGAAGAGAATAGAAAGACGGATTTGGATGAGGGACAACAAAATTTCAATAGGCTAACGAAGCAACTCCGAAAAGCTCAAGATAAAATCATCAGTCTTAGAGAAAATGATGAAAGGGATTAAAAAAAGGATACATGATCACTTGAATAGTTGTCGAACAACATTGTTTAAAGCGAAGGATGTGTTGAGAAGAATTGTGCCCCTGCATAGAAAACTCAAGAACATTTACACGCAACATATCACCTTGAAAAGGGAGTCGAGGGTTACAAAAAAAAACTACAAGAGGCATTTCAAGGAAAACATGAATAAAGAAGAGGAATAATGGCCCTGTTAGCTGAGGCAGCTAAAGTTTGATTGTTGACAGGTAATCAAGGAATTTTTTATTTTTCCCATTTTGTCCAAATTCACTAGTTTATATTAGTCATTATCACAATAACTTGGCGAATTTGTTGTGCTACTATCAAAAGTATGGAGATTTGATAGAAGATCAGAGTTTTGGAATTTTTTCCTGTGTATGGAGGTTCAAGAAGGTATTTGATTATTGTCAACATCACCCACCAACCATTTTTCCTGGTCAGAGACTTTGAAACCTAGTCAAATTCATGTGAATGATGTTTGTTGCGCTTAGTCATTACACTTTTGTTGTAGGTGATGATTTTCAAAAAGGGAGGTTTCCCATTTCGATATATGTTTTGTAAAAGGTATTTGATGTTTTAGGGGTTGTATTCCACCTATTTGGCACATTCATAAGTACATGATATGATAATAAGTATAGAAATTATGAATTCATTGTGATCAGTTACTGCGCCTGAAGAAGGAAGTAGCACAAAAAATTTGTTGCACTTCCACACATTTAGCAGTTTGACCTTTCAATTCAACTCCAAACCTCGTGATATTGATTCATATAGTTATGACAAGTGTCCTAAAGTGTTTTGGATATTCAAAACTCATCTTTATGTAGGAATTCAATGTATTTTGTTATATAATTTTTTAAAGATTCCTTTAATCAATCAGTTTCCTAATTTGTAGAAGGTGGTTCTATATTTGCTGCTACAAGTAGAAAACTAAATCTTTTGGGGGAATTAGGTTCCTAAAGGGAAGAAATAATAGTTTTTGATCTATATATGATGTAATTTTGATGGATAAAAGGGTTGGCGAGTGTGTGATAGAGAAGAGACATTCTGCATTATATAATTTTATTTGAAAATTTTAGTGAATGATGAAGGTCAGAGTCTACTTGTTCATGGATTCCTGTGTCAATCACTTATAGTTATGTTTATCTTCTGTTTATGTTTCTTTATATTTTGTTATAACCATACTTAAATGTTATATATTTAGTGTTTAGTTAAAAGAAATTATATTAGAATTCACTTTCAAGTGATCTGCTATAGATAACTAAACATTTTTGTTTTTTTCCTCTAACATAATATCTAAAATTCATCCTCAACTACATGCTTTAGATACTATAATTTTCCTTATTCCTGTACTCACCTATATATAATGAAATTTGACAAAGACACCATAAATATTGCCTACCTTTCCCTCATATAAAGGTTCATCATTTCCCACCATAGCACTAAAAATCATTAGCTTGATTTGACTTCGTACCCAATGGATTTTCCCTCTCCCTTTCCATCAATTTGTTAAAATTATTCTACGTTGATCTATACACTTAGCCTAAAATCCAGAATATTTCATAAGAGAAAACCCTCTCTAGGTTTGGAAGGGCAACCTTCCAACCCTAAAGTTTAGTCTCTGGTTACCTTTGGGTTCCTCTCCTCGGCCTGGAAGAATTAAGAAGTGCTAACATACTGACTTCATTACCATTGAAGAAAGGTTAAAAGATTCCATTGAAACATATGATCTTAAGGAAAAATATTGTTTCTGAGGGTGACAATGAACTAGAGACTGAACAGAATGAATATTTACCCAAGTACTATTGTTTCCAGAACCAACTATAATCATTTTTCTTCTAGGAAAATCTAGCTCAAGAAGAATAAATACTAGGAAGCATCCAGATCCCAATCCACCCGATATCTTGACCAGTCTAGAGAAGTTCTTCAGGAAAAAGAGGTATGTAAAAGAAACAAGTACATGTTTTTAGAAATATCTTTATCTCTCCCTGAAAGAATACAATTAGTTGATGAGGTTCAATTTGATTTAAAATTTGAACAAAGTTTATTCAGATATAAATTAGAATCCAACCTATCAGAAAAGTTCATTGATGAGGCTAATTTAAAACCCTATACTCCATTTCAAAAAGTGAGTGTTTCGAAAGAAGATAGGGATATATGCATAGAGTTTCAAAAACTAGAACATTTGGTGCATCGGATGGAAGAATTTGTTTCTAAGCCTCCGACATTTTAGCATCATGTTCCACCATTTCCTAATCAAACATTTTCTACTCCACTAAATATTCCATCTTGCTCTCCCCCTGTTGTTTCTATTGGTTTTAATCCTCCCTTCTCGTCCATTTTTAAATGATGGTCTCCTTACCTCAATAATCCTCATTACATGTCCCAAAGGTTAGTACAGTTGAACCTCACACAATCATGACTTCTCATTATGATCCTTTAAATATAGAAGTCCCATTGTATGATCTGCCACAAAATTATGGTTAACACTTACCCAAATTTGATGGTACAAGAGTTATTACGTCCCAGAAACATCTTGATAAGTTGAATGACTTCATAGACATGGAGGAGGTAGACCATGAATATGCTAACTTGAGACTATTTGCTCAATTCTTTTTAGGAGAAGCCAAGAAATGGTTTAGAAGCTTGCCAGTTTGAAGCATTTCCAATTTTCAGCAACTTGAGCAAAGTTTGCTTGCCATATTGAAAGCGAAGAAGAATCCTTTCCAGATATTGGCTAAATATCACAACCTAAATAAAGGTTCAAGAGAATCAGTTTCAAAGTTTTTAACTAGATTTAATAAGTTTTATAACTCAATACCTACTGAGATAAAACCCCACTCCCCAGGGATGGCTTTGCTTCATTAACCTAATGGATTCGATGCTAAGTTTTCTTATCAACTCAAAGAAAGGAATTGAGCCACATTGGATATTATGAAAAAAAATCTTGTTGGAGTGGAAAAAAAATTGTTGAACAAAAAGGCCAAAATGAAAGATGAAAAAAGGAGAGTGGTTAAGTAGGATCCTTCATCATTATCAGATAATAAGTTGGATGTTATGATGAAAAAATGGTGGAAATTTTAACTTGCAAAATAAAATTATTATTAGAGAACCAGAGGCTCCCCCTCAAGTAATAAATCCCAATTTCTGAAGGCCTAAAGTTAAAATAAATAAAAGAGACCAAAGGAATCAAGGAGATCAACAAGAAAATAAGGCTTCATTTCCAAGAAAATTTTCAGAAGATAAACAGTTAGCAGAAGATAAGATACATTATTTTGGTGAAGAGGAGGACATAGTCTATTTGGAAAAAGAAGAAGAAGACTTGTTCATTCAATCATGAGAAGATATATTGATCATGGAATCAGAAGGTTATAAGAAAGGGTACCAAAATAAAATCATGGAAGTGCAAATACAATGTACCTTGAGAAACAATAAGGCTATAGTAAATCCTCCAAAGAAAGTTCAATTTGATGTGTGTGCTCCCAGTCCGAAGAAACATAATATTGTAAAGGAAATTTCATAAAATAAAGACACAACCATTAAAGAGGTAGATAAAACTCAATCTTATTTTAGTTTGGAAAATGAAATATCCAAGATCAAAATACTAATTCCTTTTAACAAATTGATAAACAATGAGAAGTACAAATGTGAGCTTGTCAAAGCATTAGGTATAGGTAATACTTCAGATTTTGTTAATTTGGATGATGATCATCCTGCAATTCTATTTGGTCCAAAATTTGAAGAAGATGTTCAAGATGGAGATTTCCCACCTTTCTATGTTAGCTTGAATGTACATGATCTAATTCTACATAATGCAATGTTAGAATCAAGTGCATCACATAACCTAATTTCGAAGGTTATCATGGAGAAACTTGGTTTGGACATAAATAGGACATATAAAGACCTCTTTTTCTTTTATTCAAGTAAAGTGAAGTGTTTGGATTTAATTAAGGATTTTGTTGTCTCTCTCACTCAAATTCCATAAAAGTGTCTAGTAATGGATATAGCTGTCACTAATATTGCTCTGAAGTTTGGTATGCTTCTATCAAGTTCATGGGTTATAAAATGGAAAGGCACTTTACAGATGGATATGCCATATGCCACCATTCATGTATTTTGATAGCCAAGGAGATTGTACAAAGAGACTTTGATGTCATATCTAGTAAGTAGCAAGGAAATTCCTAACAATAACCCTATTTACTCAGTTCATTTTGATCTAGATTCTTTCATATTGTATAATGACTTGTGCTTGGAGGAAGAAATTCAAAACAGGGTCAGCCTATTAGAGGAAAAATAAGGTTAATTGTTGGAAAATAAGTCATATCACGAAGATGATAATGATCATCTTTGGAACATGGATTTTGATGGAACAATGACCAAAGAAGGGGTTGGGGCTGGTGTAATGATAGTCAGCCCAAAGATGGAGAATTCAAAACTATGTTCTTTCAAGTTAGCATTTGATTGTACAAACAATGTGGCTGAATATGAAACATTGATTTTGTGATTGCAGGTTTTGAAATATTTGGATGAAAAGATGATTTTAGTTCATGGAGATTCAGACATGATTATCAATCTAATCAAAGGTGTGTATTTGTCTAAACACCGTAGGATGAGGACCGATAGGAATGTTGTCCAAGAATTACTGGAACATTTTTTAGAATATAATTTATCTTTAATTCCTAGAGGATAGAATATGATACCTGATGCATTGGAAACTTTAGCTAGTGTGTTTAGGACTCCTATATATCCTAGTAGGAAGTATGAAATAGAAGATAAACATAGACTAGTAGTCCGAGACAATGTAAAATATTGGAAGTGTTTGAAGATGACAAGTAGATTAATAGTTCTTTACAAATGTCTAAAGAATTTTCCAGCATGCACATAGATGAAGAAAATTGTTTTGATGAGGATGAACAACATGCTTTTATTTCAAATTCAGATGGTTTTGAAAATCAAATGATATATTATGGGCACACCTAGAAACAAACCTTTTAGGTTTGAAAATTCCTGGCTCTCACACCCTGAATTCACTAGTAATATTGATAAATGGTTGGAGAGAGGAGTTGAACATTCAATGCACCAAAATGTTCATGCTCCAACAAAAACTTAAACATATCAAATCCAGACTTAAAGCTTGGAAAAAAAAGGAATTTGGTAATATCTTCAAAGCCAAAAGAGAGACTGAGCAGGAGCTCCAAGAGATCAATCAAATAAACATCATAGATGGCTTCACCAAAGAGCGGAAAAAATTAACTGACTCTTTGCAGGAAGAATGGGAAGATCGTTGCTTACAAGAGGAAATCTTCTCAAGGAAGAAATCAAGGATACAATGGATTAGAGAGGGAGAAACAAATACAAAGTTATTTCACAAATCCACTATGGCTCACAGGGCTCATAAGAGAATCAGAAAGATCAAAGATTCATAAGGAATAGATCTTGTCTCTCATAATGATATGGAATCGGTCCTTGTACAACACTTCTTCAATATTGCAAAGGAGCCATTGGAGGACAGATCTAGGTTCATTGACCATTTCATTCAGTATATCCCTAAGATGGTCACAAGAGAGGAAAACAACAATCTAAATAGGCCAGTGTCAGAAGAGGAGGTTAGTGAAGTAATTAATGAAATGCAGAATGGAAAAGCACCAGGTCTGGATGGATTCAATGTAGACTTCTTCAAAGCCTACTAGGAAATAGTCAATAAAGATATCCTCGAGGTTGTTGAAGACTCAAGAAAGTCCAAAAAGGTTCTAAAGGCTCTTAATGCTTCCTTCATAGCTTTAATCCCAAAACAGGAAAATGCCATGACTCTGGATGGTTTTCGGCCCATAGCTTTTTGTAATTTGGTGTGTAAAATTATCTCCAAAGTAATAGCCAACAGACTCAAACCCCTTCTACCTTCTCTTATCTCGAAGGAGCAGACAGGTTATGTGGAAGGAAGACAAATCCTCAATAACATCATTCAATCTCATGAGGTGGTACACTCTCTCAAAAGCAACAAACAAGTAGGTATGATCATTCAGTTGGACCTAGCGAAAGCCTATGACAAGCTAAGCTGGTCTTACATAAGAGAAATTCTAAAAGCATATGGCTTTGACCAAAATTGGACAAGATGGGTTATGGCACTAGTCACCACGACCAGTTTTTCCATACTGCTTAATGGAGCTCCATCAAGAACCTTCACACCCTCCAAAGGACTCAGACGAGGAGATCTGCTCTCACCATTCCTCTTTGTCCTCATGATGGAAGGGCTGGGTAGAGCGATCAAAAGGGAAAATGAGGAAGGACAAATCCAGGGCATCAAACTCACCTTGGATGGAGCAGCAAAAACTCATCAACAATTTGTGGATGATACAATGTTGCAGGGCATGCCCACAGTCAGAGAAGCTAGAGCAATCAAAAACATCTTAAATGACTTTGCTATGGCAGCAGGCACAGAGGTAAGCCTTAACAAGTCCAAAGTATTTTTCTTTAACACTAATATTGCTATTCAAGGAAACATTACTAGAATTCTAGGATTTCAAAGGCAATAGCTACCTTCCAAATATCTTGGCATTCCTCTTACTAACAAACCTCTTAACAAGAAAGTGTGGGAGCCAATATTAAATAAACTTCAGCTCAAGGTCAAAAAATGGACATGCAGATCACTAAATTTGGTAGGATGCCTTGTGCTCACACAGGCGGTATTGCAAGCCATTCCCATTTTCATCTTTTCATCTCTTCCTGCTCCTCAAGGCATTAAACAACAGATAAGAAGTATACAATGGGACTTTCTATGGGGTAGAGGGGAAGAGAAAAAGAAGTGCGCTTTGGTAGCCTAGGACAAAGCCCAAAAGCCATGGAGGCTTGGGGCTTCATGATCCTGAGACCCTTAGCAGAGTTTCCGGAGCTAAGCTTTGGTGGAGATGGATCAAGGAATCGAAGGCCCCCTGGGCTAAGCTTTGGAAACAAAAGTATGCAAAGAAATGGCAGGAGAATGATCACATTCGAATTTCAGGGAAAATCAGGGGCTCACATATTTGAAACCTTTCTTAGGAGAATAAAAGTATTGTTCAACAACACTACTTCTAGGAAATCCGAGTAGGGGACCTTGCCCGATTTTGGGAGGACAACTGGCAACAGGAACCAAACCCTTATAGCGATGAATTAGCAAACCTCAAAAGTGACACAGATAGCAAAAGTCTAGTTTTGGAAAAAAAATTATGGGACCAGGGAAGGATTAATGGAAAATGGAGGAATTGGAAGGCTTTAAGATACAGTGATGAGAGCCCTCTGAAGGCCAAGGTAGATGCCCTCACTCAGGATCTAGAGCATAGAAGGATTTTGGTTTCCTCCTTACCTGACCAATTTAGATGGGGAATGAACAAAGAAGGTAACTTTAACCACAAAGAGGCTAAATAGGAAGTCACAGGATTTAACTTTGTGAATCCTAATCAAGTTTGGAAGAAACTATGGCAAAGCCCACACTGGATGAAAATAAAGTTATTCATCTGGCTAGTGCATCAAAGGAAGATCTTAACTCGGGAGAATATCCTAAAGAAAGGCTTCATTGGTCTTTC
Source organism: Pinus taeda (assembly GCA_000404065.3). Taxonomy (NCBI): domain Eukaryota; kingdom Viridiplantae; phylum Streptophyta; class Pinopsida; order Pinales; family Pinaceae; genus Pinus; species Pinus taeda. The sequence goes on from APFE030272367.1 coordinate 132,525, forward strand.
TAAATGTTACGTCTGCGGCTCACATGAGGAGATGATTGAACACCTTCTCAACCTCTGTCCTTTCACTTCCAAGGTGTGGGACTGGGTGGCCTCAATCTTTAGACAAACTGATAGAGATAGTCTCAGCATATCCAACACTTTAAAGAATTGGAGGAAGAATTTCTTAGGGATGGATTATTAATAAAGCTTGGATTCTAGCTCTAGGCTTTGTCATCTGGAATGTTTGGAAAGAGTGCAATAGTCGGATCTTCAAAAACAAAACAAGCAATCCCCAACACATAATTGATCAAATTTTAAGGCAGCTCAAAGACACAGTAAGAGGCTTGTTGAGGACTCTGCCTAAGGATCCTCCTATGCCCCAAGAGGAGAGTATTATACTTCACTTGGGTCTCCAGCCCATCAGTCCTCTTGGAATAATAAAAGAAGCAAGCCTACGAAATACAGGTGTTACCATTTGGAATCCCCCTCCTTGTGGATTCTTAAAGGTTAATATTGATGGAGCATCTAAGGACAACACAGGATTAGCAGGCTTTGGGGGTGCCATAAGAGATGATCAGGGGAAAATTCAAAAAATATTCCATGGCCACTTGGGGAAGGCCACTAATAACATGGCGGAGCTAATGGCATTAGAGCAATGCTTGGAAATCTTGGTGGATTCAAATTGACAAAATGTGATAATTGACGCAGATTTGGAATTGATTATTAGAGCGGCCAAGAAAATATGCAATGGGACCTCTCCAGATAAAGTGTCAAAGAATTGGAAGCTTCTGTAGGTTTTTCACCGTATCTACTCCCATCTACAAACCCTCAAAACAATTATATTTGTTCATGTGAAAAGGAAAGCTAACATGTTAGCGGATCGGTTGGCGAATGGAGTCACCAATAGGGATAGGGATTTTAGGTATGCTTGGGATTCGTTACCTGCAGGCAAATTGTGGGTGGAATGTCTCTGTTAGGTGACCCAAGATATGGAACTATGGACTAATAGGATGGATCAAAGGAATTCAGAAGACAGGCGGATGGAAGGAGAGCCCTACACCATCTAACCCTTTTTGGATTGGCTGTTATCCAAAGCTCATAATACTTTTGATTGAATGTTGAAAGGACTAACTCAGACAGTACCATAGGTTTGGGTGTCCATTTTCATGTTTCTTAGTTGGTGTTTGATAAAGAATCTAGGTGGACTGGATTGGCTCAAGAACTGCCCGCTGGACTGAACTGGAGAACATCGTGTGGTGAAAGGATGTGTTTTTCTGCGAAAACAACTATTTCAAAACCACAAATGGTATATCGGGCGGGGTCCGAATGGTTTCTAGTTTTTTGAGAAATGGCTTCCATTCCATTCTTTGTGTGACACGTTGAGGTGAGAGGTGAGAGAAAACCAACTTCATCCAGTGGTTAACTCTCGCACTTCTTGTCCTCCCGATATTCACAAAGGCTGTTGGATCTTAGCTGAGTGATCAACGGTGGCGACGATTTGGTTGTGCTAGTTGGTCGGACCAGAAAAAGTTTAGAGTGCTTTGCTTATATTTTCGTCGAGTCCATCTGTAAGCTTCAAGTGTGGTTTGTGGTTTGTAGACCCTCGGCGGGTCATTTGTGGCGTTTTTGCGGACCGCAGTTCGGTGGACTTGTCTACCAAGGAGTTCAAGGTGCATTTGCCCTAATTGGTTGGTGGTTTCTCCCTGGCCTTTCCTATTTAGGCTTCTCATGGTTTTGGGCAAGTGGTTCAGTTTCTGAAGCCCTGCTGACCGTTGAACTCTCACAGAGTGGGTGCAACTTCATGTAAATTATGTATATTTGGCTAGCTTCATAGAAGGTCCTACTCCTACTTGATCAAAAAAAAAAATTAAACAACATATATTGGGGTGATAAAATTGAACAATAATTTGATACCAAAAGGTTGGTCCCCCTTGAGAATTTGTTTGAACAAAATGATGTAGCTAAGAGCCCTAAAGTAATTCCCACTGAAGCTAAAGTAGAGGAATGCAATATAGGAACAAAACATAAGCCTAAAATTATGAATATGTCTAGATATTTGGCATATGAAGATATACAAGAATACCTTGATCTTATGAAGAAATATTCAACTATTTTTTCTTGGGGATATGAAGACCTCAAAGTGTATGATAAGAGCATTGTCCAATATATAATTCAAATGAAGTAGGATCATAACCCTTTTAAACCAAAACTAAGAAGGATCAATCCCTTGTTACTTACTCTTATTCAAAAAGAAGTGATAAAATTGTTTAATGCCAAAGTCACTATTCCTTTAATATTTTCAAAATGGGTTTCTAATTTGGTCCCTGTAAGAAAAACAACTGGTGAAATAAGAATTTGTGTTGATTTCAGAAACCTCAACAAATTATCTCTTGAAGATCATTATCCTTTACCTAAGATGGTCAATATATTGGAAAGGGTGGTTTGCTCCTAGAGGATTTCGTTTCTTGATGGTTTATCGGGTTACAATCAAATCTTAGTGCACCCTGATGACCAGGAAAAGAAGACTTTTACTACACCATGGGGAGCTTTCATGTACCTAAAAATTCCCTTTGGACTGATGAATATAGGGGCTACCTATAAAATGATCATGGATATTGCATTTTTTGATGAAAAGGACAAGTTCATCGTCATTTACCTTGATGATATCACTATATTTTCAAAATCTGATTATGATCATCTGCAACATCTAAGAAAGTTTTTTGACAAGTGCAGAAAATTTGGTATATATTTAAATCCAAGGAAGTCTAATTTTGCAATGGAAGAAGGAAAATAACTAGGGCATATAATCTCTAAGGATGGCATTAAAATTAATCCTAGTAGGGCTACTTCAATCTATAAAAATGACATTCCAAGGAATAAGAAAGAAGTTTAGTCATTTTAGGTAGGAGTAAATTTTTGGAGATTTTTCATTCAAAAATTAGCAAAAATTATAAGGTTCCTGACCAATATGCTAAAAAAGGAAAGTGAAATGAGGTGGACAATTGAAGCAAGGAATTCTTTTGATGAGGTAAAACTAGACTTGTCTAATGCTTCTATCTTAGCTAGTCTAGATTATACTAAAGAATTCATCATGATCTATTTTGCATTAGAACATACAATTGAAACAGTTTTAATCCAAAAAAATAGCAATGTAATGAACAACCAATAACGTTACTCAACATGGCTTTGAGATATTATTCTCTTAAGTAAAATATTCTGGAAAAGCAAGCTTATGCATTTGTCAAAGCCTTGAAATATTTTAGAGTCTATTTACTTCATTCACATGCGATTTCTTATCTCCCAAATATTGTTGTAGAAGATATTCTGACCCAACTTGATCCTGAAGGTAGAAGAGGCAGATGGATAGCAACTATTCTTGAGTATGATGTGGAAATAAAGCCTACGAAGATGGTAAAGGGTTGGAAAAATTGATGGCTGATTCAAATATGAATGTATTAGACATAAATCTCATGGATGGTCTGTCAGATGACAATAATTTAGAATCTTCTCAACAGATATCTAAAAAAATTATTTCCCCTCCATGGTATGCTGATATAGTTTATGTCTTACAACACATAAAATATCCTCCATGAATGACAAAACAAAGGAAAGATTTCTGAAAATAAAGGTTGTGAGATTATGTATTTTAAATCAATTCTTGTATTGGAAAGACTTGGGAGGTGTCTTCTTGAATATCTTACTAGAGGATGAAGCAAAAATGGTCATGGAATAATTTCGCAAAGGAGATTGTGGAGGCCATAATTTTTGGAAAGCTAAAACTAACAAAATTTAGAGGGTTTGTTTTTATTGGCCAACCCTGTTGCTGATGTTTATAAAGAAGTTTCAATTTGTCATGAATGTCAAATTTTTGAAGGTAAAAATAATATTTTTCCCCTACCCCTAAAACCTATTACAATTGAAGCACCATTTTAGCAGTGGGGCTTGGGTTTCATTGGGGAAATCCATCCATCATCTTTAACTCAACATAAGTTGATTTTTAAAGCCACGAACTACTTTACAAAGTGCATAGAAGCAATACCAATGAGGCAAGCAATAGATTTGGTCATCATTCAATTTTAAGAAGGTAATATTCTCTCAAGATTTGGTTTTCCTTGTAGAATAATCACTACTAAGGATGTTGCTTTCAAGTCCAAAAATATGATTCAATTTTGTCATAAATATCATATTGTACTCAATCATTCTACTGCATATTACCCACGGGGTAATGGTGTAGCTGATTCTTCAAATAAGAGTTTGATGAAAATTATAAAGAAGTTGCTGCAAGGAAATAAGAAAAGATGGCATAAAAAGGTTAATCTATGCACTATGGGCTAATAGAGTAAACAGTAAGAAGTCAATTGGTATCTCACCATTTCAATTGGTATATGGAACAAATGTTATTTTTCCTACTTCCTTGGTAATCCTAGCAATGAAGGTGTTGTAGGAAGTAGATGTAGAGGCAAATGAATTGCAAAGAAAAATAAATCAAATGATTCAATTGCAACAAATAAGAGAGGAAGTGTATAAAAATACTCAAGCAATCGAGATATAATTCAAAAAAAAAATTATCGAAGAAAAAAGCATGAAGATTTTCAAGATGGTGACCTAGTTCTAAAGTGGCATGTTCAGAATGAAGACAAAGGAAAACATGGGAAATTTGAAGATATTTGGAAGAAACAATTCAAAATTGTAGTTTTCCATGGGAATAATGCATATTTGCTACAGGATTTGACTATAGGAGAATTTCTTGTCGGAGGACCTGTAAATGGAAGGTTTCTCAAACATTATTTTGCCCATTTTTGTTTGGTTTTGATCACTCCATTATATATAACCATTAAAATTTCTTGTATTGCAGGTGTGGGAAGTCGTCACTAGAATTTGAAGCCTGAGGAGAAGGCCCTAAGATTTTGATGAGCTACTCTAAATTTTTAGGATTAAAAAATGTTGGTAATAAAGTATACAGTCAAACTCATGGTCAATCATAGTTAATCATGTCAAGTCAGGCATAAAGTCCATAAAGCCCAATGGATCAAACTACTAATCTACGATGTTCTTTGAAACCTCACAGGGAGGATGGGATCCCAATTGGAGCCAATGTTAGTGTCTTTTGTTATAGTAATTAGAGTCAAGTTTAGGATTTTTATTATTCTAGTCAAATTGTAAAAAAATTCTATGATCTCATAAAGATCAATTCTTAGAGTGAATTTAGGATAGGATATGCTAAAATTTCGAGTTGTCAAAGAATTCAAGTTATTAATTTCTTAGAAGGTCTAAGGTTAGTAAGTCTAGGGCTAATATGTCATCCAAGTCATGGATAAATGTAATAATGGATTTAGCTTCTCATCATTAGGACAAGTTAGTGGTGTATTTTTAGTTACTTGCATGGTCAAATTACATAATACATCATATCCGTGTAATCATGAGTTTTTGTTGTGCTTATGTTTTGGGTTACACTTGAACATTTTAAGCTTGAAGAGTCATCATTACAATTGAAGGAAGTTTTGGACTGAATGGATGAGTACATAGGCATGTCTTGGCTTTCAAAAATCCATCGTACACGTTACTTATCCTCCTAGAATTCTCTGGATATCAAAATGAGCTTGCTACATTTTGGTTGCAGGGGATCCATTGCACTTATACAAATCAAAGATTTTCTTGCCACGATGACCACTCTCAGGTTTCAAATTTCTCTTTTATGGAATGATTCCTGTTGCATGTTTTTTAATTTGTCTCTAATAATTAAGGAGAGAACCCAAATGAGCTTTCAACCCATTAAACATTTAGCTCATTGTGTTTTCCTTGTTGTGCCTATGTTTTGGTAATTTTGTTGCGTGCAGAAATAGTTGTTTTGTTTTTTCGTGTCACATAAATTCTTGTAGTTTGAGATTTTTAACTACAAAGGTTTTCCATTCAAAAACTTGCCAAAAAATGATCACTCAAACCCTAATTCCACTATTGTTGCATTCTCATTTTACTAAGTTATTGAGGGTTGTCATTATATTGTAAAACCCTAGAAAGTTTTTCATTGTGAGCCACGACAACACCAGATAGGAAGAGAGAGTACAAAGGGGGTGACACAGTCATATTTGATCCTCGAGATCTTACCTTGGTGAATTCAGATCCAGTTATTAGGGTTACGTTTGAGCGGAATCATTGCAATACTTTTTGTGAAAAAATATTTGGTTGCAATGTTCAGGTGGGCAAAGAATTTTCTTTAAACTTCACTGGTGTGGAAGCCAAGGTTGGAGAATTGAGTTTCCAAGTTTCGTAGGTTACTATCTTAGCTGCTACATATATCCTTTTGCATGGATAAGAATGGTTCAATGGCATGCACTTAGATATGGTCAATTCCAAAGATTTTCTAAAACCAAAGTATAAAAAAAAAGAATATGGGGCTATCATTCCAAGGGAATATGTTCTTGAACCTTACAACAAATTATTCAAGGTGATTCAAAGATATTCCACTTGTGAAGGTAGATTGAGGATGGCTTATCAGTACCACCTCTAGCTGTTAATGCATTTTAAAGGTAAAATCCCTTTAAATCTACCTTTTTACATATTTAGGACCAGTGGTAAGATGGCAGATAAGGTTCATGGTAAGAATATTCAACTGGAGCCCAGTCTCTTTCATTTCTCCTTGATAAAATTGTTAGTGGTGGAAGAGCTAAGGAACATAAAGCTGTCATGGAAATCCTTTTGGTATTCATCCAAGTTGACAGCTGAACTTTCAGATAGTCCCTGTAACAAAAATGATACACCTTCATCAGTTGCAAAGGATGCTCAACCAACACTAGAAATCTTAGTCAAAAGGCCACAGAGTTTAGTTGACCAATTTAACACGAAAAAGGAGAAAAAAATTCATTTCTCTACTGAGTTGGTGTAGGTTTCCAAGAAGACATACAAAAGAGCCACTGAGAAAAGGATATCCATGGAGAAAATACTTGAACAACCTACTAAATTTGAAAACACCATGTCAGAGAACATTGATGTAGATGACAAGGATAACTAAATCATCAAACAAGAAGAACAATTGAAGGATCAATTAGTCATTTCTCAACTTCAACATGATAATAGGGACTTGACGAGCAATATTTTAGAAAATGAATCTAAAGTTGATGAAGAAGAACCAGTGATTAAGACCACTCCACTTGCCAGAATATCTAAAGGTAAAGGAAATATATAATTTGATGACATTCAGGAGCTAGAGACCTTCCAATCAAGGATCCCTGTAACCATATCTTCAACAAAGAAATTGGAGCTACAAAAAGAAAGTTTGATGAAAGGAAATTCAATGTAAGAGAAGAAAAAGGTTGACTTGGATGAGGGACAACAAACTTTCAATAGGATAAGGAAGTAGCTAAGGAAATCACATGATGAAATCATTAGGCTTAGAGAACCTTATGAAAGGGTTAAGCATAAGATACATGATCACCTGAATAATTATTGGGCAATTGTGTTTAAAGCCAGGGATTTTGTGAGGAGAAATTTTCCTCTACATAGTGTTGTAGTACTCAACAAACCCCCATTTATTTTTTTATTTTTTTCATATAATAAAATTATGGGTACCCTTTTTGTATTGCATGTACCCGTTCAGTGATTTCACTTTATTTCAAGACTAATTTTCCTTTTATTTACACTTGTTTTATTTTTATAGTTTTCTTAAGTTTGATTAAGTTTGTTCTTAATAAACTTTGTAAATAATTTTTTGTTTAAAACATATTAGATTAATAAAAAAATAACCCCCGAGACTAAGATCTTCATTATTATTATTAGTGGCTATATTTTCCGAAAAATGTCTTTGGCTTATATTATAAAGCACATGTGGTCTTTTGATAAAGTGGCTCCGACATATCATAACCTTGAGACTTGTTAGTATCAGAACCTTCCTTTGAAAAGCCCCCATATCATAAGTCGTAGGCTCATTTAACAATGGTTGTTGTTTATTGGATGGAATACCCACATATCGCGTAATTCTCCTCCGCTATCTAATCAGATAATCCCTATCAGAATTTTGTTATGTGCCTCCAGTCAAAACCTCTAATCCGTGATATGAGATAATCATGTGCCTTTGATCTCTGAATTCTGATAGTCATCCATCTCTAATCTCTAATCTCTGACACACTATTTTCTCTGATATCTAGACTTGATATGAATACTAACATTGATTAATTGAAATATCACGTATGCATATCTAATCAGAATTATTTAAATTTCACATATGTGAAATCGTCGATATGACTTAATCCTCTAATTGTCGATTTGGTTATGGACCCAATATAGTTATAAGAAAGAATTTAATGGAATATCACATCCACTCCATACCAGAGCTACCCAATATCGCAAGTATTTTGTGTTGTCTCATTTTAGAAGTTGTGATGAGCCTTTCTTCAATACCACTAGGTTCTTTCCACTTGTCACTTCCATATGGGGCCACAGTTATAATAATTAAAAATCTATTTTCAATGACTTTGCAATAAGTTTGTTTACTTTTCAATTTGGTTTTCATCTAAATTAATAAGAAAACTCACTACTCTATTGTATTTTGGAATAGGGATTAACTCTCGTTCGATAAGGAGAAAGTAACAGTTCTATTCAGGATTTTTGAATCAAATAGATCATTCAATCAACAACCACTCAACCACATGTTGATATCCAAACCAAAATAGACAGAATAAAAATCTTAATTGAAGACTAATACCATGAAGAGAATCATCTTGTCGGCCAATGTTCTTAGTGGTTATTAATAGAAATAAATCAAACTCAACAGCAAGATAAACTCGACACTTTATCAAATAAAGGAAATCTACATTTGGTTGATGATTCAACAAGAAGAAGCCGCCTTATTTAATTTCTATCTCGGTTGTTTTGAGATACATGGATTTGTTGTAATTTTCAAATTTTCACCCTAAACTCTGTATAAATACAATCCCCTCAACAAACAGAAGAGGTCACGATCCACACACATGGAGATTATTTGTAAAATTCAATTTGTGATTTTGCACTATTGTAGAGCCTAGATAGTTTTATTGTAGAGATGGTAGAGAAGTTATGGCTCTATTATAAAGGGACTTTGCACTATTGCAATAACTTTCATTAAGGGCCAGAGCTACTCTCAGATCTATGGCAATAAAATTTTGACATGGTTTTAATTAACTCTTATTCTTGTGTACTGTTACTAGAATGAGGGATTATTGTCTAACTATTAAAGTTTCATTTTTGTCTCTGATCATTATTCTAAATAGTATTATGTTTATTTTGATATTATGCACTATTGTTGCATCATTGACATTTTGTTGTTGAAGCTTTGTTAAAGCTATCTTTGTAGGGTAGAATGAGATTGGAATCAATATTAATTCATTGAAGTATTCCTGTGGTGATTAATAACCATTTATTATTCATTTGCAGACTTATTTTAATTTCACTTGTATTAGTTAATGTGAACTACTTCCTTTAATTAACACAAAATCACATGAGGAATTATGACAGTTCTAAACCCCTTTTTTAATTAACTTGCTCTCAGATTAGAAGAGGTCTATCCCACTCATGTTTGAGATAGGTTTTTTATGTTTTAGATCAGTTTTTCATTTACATCTTAGTTTGCATCAAGTCCTCTCTCAAAGAGGAAAACTTTAGCTGTGGCTTGGCTAAGCCCCAGATCCGTTTAAGGATCACTTTACTGCCTGATCAAGAGGACCGATCTGATGTATCTTCTCTATTGTTAGGTGAAAGTCATATTTTAAGCCACTGGAGATAGAGAGAAGGTAACTAGACCTATTTTGACCAGTGAGAACCACCATTTCAATGGAAAAGGAACTACTCTAAGTTCCTGACCGAGTGGTCTCCCTTATAATATTATAAGGAGAGATTTTCAAGGCTTCAACAATTGTTTTGGTAGAAGGATGACCTAAGGACTTGTTGTCTTTTGGAATTTTTGTATTTCAGTAGTGGGACTTGGATTTCATTGGGGAAATCCATACATCATCTTTAACTCAACATAAATTGATTTTTAAAGCCACGAACTACTTTACAAAGTGGATAGAAGCAATACCAACGAGGCAAGCAATAGATTTGGTCATCATTCAATTTTAGGAAGGTAATATTCTCTCAAGATTTGGTTTTCCTCATAGAATAATCACTGCTAAGGATGTTGCTTTCAAGTCCAAAAATATGATTCAATTCTGTCATAAATATCATATTGTACTCAATCATTCTACTGCATATTACCCACGAGGTAATGGTTTAGTTGATTCTTCAAATAAGAGTTTGGTGAACATTATAAATAAATTACTGCAAGAAAATAAGAAAACATGGCATAAAAAGTTAATCTATGCACTATGGCCTGATAGAGTAAACACTAAGAAGTCAATTGGTATCTGATCATTTCAATTGTTATATGGAACAAATGTTATTTTTCCTACTTCCTTGGTAATCCCAGCGATGAAGCTGTTGCAGGAAGTAGATGTAGAGGCAAATGAATTGCAAAGAAAAATAAATCAAATGATTCAATTGCAACAAATAAGAGAGGAAGTGTATAACAATACTCAGGAAATCTACGATATAATTAAAAATATATTTGACCGAAGAAAAAAGGATCAAGATTTTCAACATGGCGACCTAGTTCTACAGTGGGATGTTCGGAATGAAGACAATGGAAAACATGGGAAATTTGAAGATCTTTGGAAGGGACGGTCCAAAATTGTAGTTTTCCATGGGAATAATGAATATTTGCTACAGGATTTGACTATAGGAGAATTTCTTGCGGGAGGACCTGTCAATGGAAGGTTTCTCAAACATTATTTTGCCCAATTTTTTTTGTTTTGATCACTCCATTAGATATAACCATTCAAATTTTATGTATTACAGGTGTGGGAAGTTGTCACTAGAATTTGAAGCCCGAGGAGAAGGCCCTAAGATTTTGATGAGCTACTCTCAATTTTTGGGATTAAAAAATGTTGGTAATAAAGTATACATTCACGGTTAGTCATAGTTAATCATGTCAAGTCAAGCATAAAGTCCGTAAATCACAATGGATCAAACTACTAGTCTATGATGTTCTTTCAAACCTCACAGGGAGGATGGCATCCCAATTGGAGCCAATGTTAGTGTCTTTTGTTATAGTAATTAGAGTCAAGTTTAGGGTTTTTATTATTCTGGTCAATTTGTAAAAAAATTCTATGATCTCATAGAGATGAATTCTTAGTGTGAATTTAGGATAGCATATGCTAAAATTTTGAGTGGTGAAAGAATTCAAGTTATTAATTTCTTAGAAGGTCTAAGGTTAGTAAGCCTAAGGCTAACATGTCATCCAAGTCATGGATAAAGGTAATAATCGATTTAGCTTCTCATCATTGGGACAAGTTAGTGGTGTATTTTTAGTTACTGGCATGGTCAAATTACATAATACATGATATCCGTGCAATCATGAGTTGTTGTTGTGCTTATGTTTTGGGTTGCACTTGAACATTTTAAGCTTGAAGAGCCATCATTACACTTGAAGGAAGTTCTGGACTGAATGGATGAGTACACAAGCATGCTTTGGCTTTCAAAAATCCATCGAACATGTTACTCATCCTACTAAAATTCCTTGTATATAGAAAAGAGCTTGTTGCATTTTGGTTGTAGGGGATCCATTGCACTTATACAAATCAAAGCTTTTCTTGCCACCACGACCACTCTTAGGTTTCGAAATTCTGTTTTACAGAATGATTCATGTTGCATGTTTTTTAATTCATCTCTAATAATTAAGGAGAGAACCCAGATGAGCTTTCAACCCATGAAACCTTTAGCTCACTGTGTTTTCCTTGTTGTGCCTATGTTTTGGTAATTTTGTTGCGATTATAAATAGTTGTTGTGTTTTTTCATGTCCGTTAAATTCTTGTAGTTTCGGATTTTTAACTGCAAAGGTTTTCCATTCAAAAACTTGCCAAAAAACCATCACTCAAACCCTAGTTCCACTATTTTTGCATTCTTGTTGTACTAAGTTGTTGAGGGTTGTCATTATATTGTAAAACCCTAGAAATATTTTCATTGTGAGCCATGACAACACCAAATAGGAAGAAAGAGTACAAAGGGGGTGACATAGTCAGATTTGAGTCTCAAGATCTTACCTTGGTGAATTCGGATCTAGTTACTAGGGTTATGTTTGAGCAGAACCATTGCAATACGTTTTGTGAAAAAATAGGGTTACAATGTTCAGGTGGGCAAAGAATTTTCTTTAAACTTCACTGGTGTGGAAGCCAAGGTTGGAGAATTGAGTTTCCAAGTTTCATAGGTTACTATCTCAACTGCTACATATATCCTTTTACATGGATAACAATGGTTCAATGGTATGCACTTAGATATGGTCAATTCCAAAGATTTTCTAAAACCAAAGTATAAAAACAAAGAATATGGGGCTATCATTCCAAGGGAATATGTTCTTCAACCTTACAACAAATTACTGAAGGTGTTTCAAAGATATTCCACTTGTGAAGGTAGATTTAGGATGGTTTATCAGTACCACCTCGGGCTGTTAATGCATTTTATAGGTAAAATCCCTTTAAATCTACCTTTTTACA
>APFE030272367.1:145149-159441 GCA_000404065.3 Pinus taeda
CTTTTTACATTATTTAGGAGCATAGGTAAGATGGTTGATATGGTTCAAGGTAAGAATATTCAACTGGATCCCAGTCTCTTTCATTTCTCCTTGATAAAATTGTTAGTGGTGGAAGAGTTAAGGAACGTAAAACAATCATGGAAATCCTTTTTGTATTCATCCAAGTTGACAACTGAACTTTCAGATAGTCCATGGAACAAAAATGATACACCTTCATCAGCTGCAAAGGATTCTCAACCAAAAGTATAAATCTTAGTCAAAAGTCCATAGACTTTAGTTGACCAATTTGACAGGAAAAAGGAAAAAAAAACTTCATTTCTCTCCTAAGTTGGTGTAGATTTCCAAAAAGACATACAAAAGAGCCACTTAGAAAAGGATACCCATGGAGAAAATACTTGAACAACCTACTAGATTTCAAAACACCATATCAGAGAACATTGATGTAGATGACAAGGATAACTAAATCATCGAACAAGAAGAACAATTGAAGGATCAATTAGTCATTTCTCAACTTCAACATGATAATAGTGAGTTGACGTAGAATATTTTGGAAACTGAATCTAAAGTTGATGAAGAAGAACCAATGATTAAGACCACTCCACTTGCCACGATACCTAAAGGTAAAGGAAATATAGAATCTGAGGACATTTAGGAGCTAGAGATCTTCCAATCAAGGATCCCTGTAACCATATCTTCAACAAAGAAATTGGAGTTACAAAAAGAAAGTCTGATGAAAGGAAATTCAATTCAAGAGAAGAAAAAGGTTGACTTGGATGAGGGACAAAAAAGTTTCAATAGGATAAGGAAGTAGCTAAGGAAATCTCAAGATGAAATCATCGGGCTTAGAGAACCTTATGAGAGGGTTAAGCAAAAGATACATGATCGCCTGAATAATTGTTGGTCGGCTATGTTTAAAGCTTGGGATTTTCTGAGGAGAAATGTTCCTCTGCATAGTGTTGTACTACTCAACATCCCCCCTTTTAATTTTTTATTTTAGTCATATAATAAAATTATGGGGACCCATTTTGTATTGCATGTACCCGTTGAGTGATTTCACTTTATTTCAAGACTAATTTTCCTTTTATTTACACTTGTTTTATTTTTATAATTTTCTTAAGTTTGATTAAGTTTATTTCCTAATAAACTTTGTAAATAAGTTTTAGTTTAAAACATATTAGATTAATAAAAAATAGCCCTCGAGACGAAGATCTTCATTATTATTATTAGTGGCTATATTTTGCAAAAAATGTCTTTGCCTTATATTATAAAGAACATGTGGTCTTTTGATAAAGTGGCTCCGACATATCATAACCTTGACACTTATAAGTATCAGAAGCTTCCTTTCAAAATCCCCCATATCATAAGTCCTAGGCTCATTTAACAATTGTTGTTGTTTATTGGATGGAATACCCACATATCGCGTAATTCTCCTCCGCTATCTTATTAATAATCCCTATCAAAATTTTGTTATGTGTCTCCACTCAAAACCTCTGATCGGTGATATGAGATAATCATATGCCTTTGATCTTTGAATTCCGATAATCATCCATCTCTGATCTCTGATCTCTGACACATTATTTTCTCTGATATCGAGACTTGATATGCATACTAACATTGATTAATCGAAATATCACATATGCCTATCTAATCATAATGATTTAAATGTCACATATGTGAAATCGTTGATATGAATTAATCCTTTAATTGTCCATTTGGTTACGGACCCAATATATTTATCAAAAGGAATTTAATAGAATATCACATTCACTCCATATCAGAGCTACCCAATATCGCAAGTATTTTGTGTTGTCTCATTTTAGAAGTTGTGATGAGCCTTTCTCTAATACCACTAGGTTCTTTCCACTTGTGACTTCCATATGGGGCCACAGTTATAATAATTAAAAATCTATTTTCAATTTTGCAATAAGCTTGTTTAGTTTTCAATTCAGTTTTCGTCTAAATTAATAACAAAACTCACTACTCTATTGTATTTTGAAATAGGGATTAACTCAGGGTCGATAAGCAGGAAGTAACAGTTCTATTTAGGATTTCTGAATCAAATAGATCATTGAACAAAAACCACTCAACCTCATGTTGAGATCCAAACCAAAATAGACAGATTACAAATCTTAAACGAAGACTAATACCATGAAGAGAATCATCTTGTCGGCCAATTTTCTCAGTGGTTATCAACAGAAAATAAATCAAACTCAAGAGCAAGCTAAACTCAACACTTTATCAAATAAAGGAAATCTGCATTTGGTTGATGATTCAACAAGAAGCAGACACCTTATTTAATTTCTATCTTCGTTGTTTAGAGATATATGGAGTTGTTGTTATTTTCAAAATTTCACCCTAAACTCTGTATAAATACAATCTCCTCAACAAACAAAAGAGGTCACAATCCACACACAGGGAGATTATTTGTAATAATTTAATTTGTGCTTTCGCATTATTGTAGGGCGCGGATAGTTTTATTGTAGAGATTGTAGACAAGTTATGGCTCTATTATAAAGGGACTTTGCACTATTGCAAGAACTTTCATTAAGGGCCAGAGCTACTCTCAGAACTATTGTAATAAAATTTTGACATGGTTTTAATTAATTCTTATTCTTGTGTACTATTATTGGAATGTAGGATTATTGTCTAACTGTTAAAGTTTCATTTTTGTCTCTGATCTTTATTCTAAATAGTATTATGTTTATTTGATATTATGCACTATTGTTGTGTCATTGACATTTTACTATTGAAGCTTTGTTAAAGCTATCTTTGCAGGGTGGAATGAGATTGGAATCAATATTAATTCATTGAAGTGTTCCTGTTGTGATTAATAACCATTTATTATTCATTTGCAGACTTATTTTAATTTCAATTGTATTAGTTAATGTGAACTACTTCATTTAATTAATAAAAAATCACATGAGGAATTATGACTGTTCTTTCCCCCTTTTTTAGTTAACTTGCTCTTAGATTAGAAGAGGTCTATCTCACTCATGTTCGAGATATGGTTTTTATGTTTTAGATTAGTTTTTCATTTACATCCTAGTTTGCATCAAATCCTCTCTCAAAGAGGAAAACTTTAGTTGTGGCTTGGCTGAGCCCCAAATTAGTTTAAGGATCACTTTCTTACCTGATCAAGAGGACCGATCTGATCTATCTTCTCTATTGTTAGGTGAAAGTCATATTTTAAGCCAGTAGAGATAGAGAGAAGGTAACTAGACCTAGTTTGACCAGTGAGAACCACCATTTCAATGGAAAAGGAACTACTCTAAGTTCCTGACCGAGTGGCCTCCGTTATAATATTATAAGGAGATATTTTCGAGGCTTCAACATTTTTTTCGGTAGAAAGAGGGCCTAAACACTTGTTTTCTTTTGGAGTTTTTGTAATTTAATGTTTTTACTTTAATCATAATGGCTCCTCTTAAACTTCCAATTTGGAGTTGTATCTTTAGACGTGCATCTTCCAATACCTCACCAGAAATAATAAGACACTTCTCAAAGGTAAAGTTTAATGTTAAGAGGAATACTTTTGCATTTGATTGTACCCTACAATTTATTCAAAAAATTTAAAATTCTACTTTTAATGATATTAGTGAAGGTATTCTATGCAGGATTTTTACTCTTACATTCTTAGGAATAGCAAGAAACTGGTGTAAATCTCTTCCAGTTGCTTCTATTCATAGTTAGAATCAAATTATCACAATGTTCCTTTATAAATTCAACGGTTATGGTTATGAACAAGTATGTCATGAAGTAGAAGATTTATGAAGATTTAAAATTGAAGGTCTATTAGATTTTACTGTTAGATTTCAATTAATTTGCTTGAGATTAAAAGATGAAGATAAACCTTTAGGAAATGAATTGATAGACTGGTATGAATATATTGTTTCTCTTCCGCCCATTTCAAATTTGTATGAAACAATTTCAAGTTGAGATGACCCTCCAACTTCCAGTAGTATTATCAAAAACTTTGAGATAGAGGTACATATCAATCATGATGAAGTGGCCTCATTCATGTATAATAAATTCTTAAATCTAGTACACACCTCTTATAGTGTTAATAATAATCAAGTTAATGAACCTTTATGACAAATATTGCAATAATTTGATAAATAGCTACAAGAATAAATCACAAATAAACTTGAAGGACCATCTCCCATGAAATCTGAAAATCACTATGAATTAAATTCAGAAAACCAGACTATAAATCAGAGAGTACAAGCAAAAATTGAAATTTCCAATAATATGCGACTCGCTTTGCAAATTTCTGAATTTAATCATGTTGATCAAATGCAAAATTGAGGGAAACCAAAGAACATTCTTCAAGAAAGAAGAATCAACCAAGTAGATGATCTAGAATCTGATATTCACAATGAAGAAAACACACAAGAATTCATGAATAGAGATATTTTTAAATTCATTTTTTTTTATTTCCATTTTCACCTCTATCGTGATATTTTTGTTGATAGAAATTTATCCCCTCTGATTTAATGTTGCTTCAGAAAATAGAGAGGTTGATATAAATCAATTTCCAATTAGTTTTCATTGAGATAGAAAATCATTCTTATGGCATTAATAAACATGTGCTACATATTCCTTCTTGTTTTGATACATCGGATGAGAATGAAGAGAATTTTAATGAATGTTCTGAAGTCATTTACGATAATTACTCTAACATTGAGGATGTTGATTTATCTTCCTATACATTAAATCCTCATCATCAAAGTCAAATCATAGTTAACAATGAAGAGAAACTCAACTCAGAAATTGTTTCAACTAGTTCTCATTTTCAAACAATTAATCGTACACATGATTTTGACATTCAAGAACCGATTCCAATATATGATTTTTATAATGATCAAATTCTCTCTTTTATTAATAATCATGATCATCTCTCTTTTTTACAAATTAGTGTTGGAAATCATTTTAATTCCATTATTATAACCAATTCTTATGAAGAAGAACTCACTTCAAACTAGTCCCAATTGTGTTGTAACAATAATTGTAACAATAGTGTAAATTATGTTTTAATTTCATTTTTTTTTCCTTCACTTATTTTGTTTGATTTCAGATCTATTTTCTGTTTTCATTTTTCATTTTTTGATATCTTATGTTCACATATTGAGCAGTTCAATATTGAACATTCAATTGAGGCATTGCCTTAATGGCAAAATGAAGTTTCAAATCATAATCATGAACATCAAGAGCTATTACTCTTCCAATTTCAATTTATGTTCATCTCTGATCAATTTGCTTCTTTCTTTCAAAATAAATGCCAACAAGAGAGTGTATTCTTACAACATGATCAACCATCTAAAACAATTGATGGTCTTCCATCATATGTACATAAAACCAACAATTTGATGTAGGTCATTTCATTTAATAGAATATTTTCACAATATTACTTGATATCCTCGTCTTCATATCACTCCCAGTCTCTAACTAATATCCATCCATATTTTTTTATCCCATCAAGATCTAGCTGAAATAAAATCTCCAAGAGAGGGTGAATGTAAATAAGCTTCTTCTTGTGCATATATCAACAATAGATGTACTTAATGTTTTTAGTTTTATTTATTTTAGTTTAAGTAGATTTATAATTTTGTTAGTAATGTTTGATCTATATATTCATTGAAAAAATAAGATGCTTGAATGGTTTCACTAGAAGTATGATTTCACTTAGTCTTAGTCTACTTTTTAGATTAGGATTTGGCGTAGTTTAGTAGTAGTTTTAACTTGAATAAATTATGATTTTGGGTGAATGAAAAAATACATTCAAATCCACTTCTTCATGTTTTTACTTCTAATTAAAAGAAGAGGTTACTTTGATTGGACAAAACATTTTTCTCAGGTAAAATCAAACAAAATTCTCCAGTGGTAAGTTTCATATACACATTCTCATCCTTTTATTTTCTACATTTTTTTCCTTTTACTTATGTTTTCTCTTCGAGTTATATTACCTTATCCTTGTGTCCTTTGTTTTGTAGGCTTTCATTGGTTTGAGGATTCATTTTTTCTTGAAGATATTAGTAAAAGCAACTAGGAGGAACAATCAAGGAGTTTCGGGAAGCTTCTTCTTCCCTTCCTTGTTCTGATTTTTATTCTGATTGTTTTTTTTTCTTAAAACAAAACAATATCTAAAGACTTGGAATTTAAATTTCTAGAACATTATTTCTAAAAGGATAGAGTCCCCAAAAATGTACATGAATGAGTTATCATTTAATAAGCCTCAATTAACAAATTTCTTTAGAAGATAAAAGCTCTAATCTTGATATACTTTTTATATATTGTATACAATTTACACAGATCTCACTCTCCCGATTGACTTCACTCCATATTTTCTAACATTTGGTAGTTGGATTATTTTTGATTTCCTTTTTACATAGCCATATATATATACCAGAGCATTTTTTGTTCGTTGAAGCACAATTTCTTTTGGTTTTATACTTGGGCTATATTCCCATCTGTGTGATCCAATGGATTTCAGTCCAAAAGGAATATTATTAAAAGAAACATCATTATGTTATCTTTCATATTTTCACTACATTATAATTTCTGACTACTTAATCATCATTTTGATAAATGATCTATGAGATTAATGTTGTATCATTTTTTGGTTTTGATAAGTTATAATGAATTAGTCCAAAAAATGAAAAGGCTTTTCAAAAAAATGTTAAGCTACGATATGGACAAAAACAATAATGAATCAAAATGTTAGGAAATATTTTGATAAATATGTCCATATCAAAGAAAATGTTAGAATAGATACCCTAAAAAATGAAGGCAAAAATAAAATGTTAGATTAGAGAGAAAAGAAAAAGGTAATAAACTCTGAAAGTGTTGCAAATCTAAATGCCACTACTATTATAATTCACTTTTGAAAATAGTAGATGTGTACAGTTTGTTTAAATGCCACACTAATTCATTTAATCTAATTATACAGTTTAATAATAATTGGATTTGTTTTAGATTGATTATCATAGGTAGAAAATAAAATTGGCTTAACAGTTTAATCTGAGCCAATGGAAAGAATAAGGTATAGAGGTAGATTATTCATGAAAAGAAATAAATGGTCTGCTAGCTTAAATGCACCCAATAAAGTGAAGAAAAAATGTTAGGGAAAGTAAAGGGTAGGTAGAAGAAAGGTTGCAGAAGTACAAGGTTGTCAAAGCATAAGCACATTTATCATGCTTGATCATATGTTTTGAGTGTGCAGAAGAAGTTATGAAAGTAAAATGATGTTCACAAGCTGATTTAATTTAACTTCCTCTCATTTCATTTCATCCCCCACTACAGACTTACTAATTTCCCTATTATCCCATCATTTCTTAGGAAAATACCCTGTTCCCTTCATTTTCACCCTTGCCACTTGGTTTCACATGTTTTCCTATCAAATTACACTCTGAACTCATTCCCCTACCCAAAACCCCTTTTCCCTAGTGTGAAACCCTTTCCCATTAAAAAAATCACTTTCCCCCTGTAATTTCCCTAAAAACCCATAAAACCCCCCTTGTCATAGCATTACTTTATTAACTCTGCCATACGCCCAAAAAACCGATAAAGGCCTTTAGCCTAAGTTTTGTCTCCCCCCACTTTATTTTAATTAACTCCATAATTCACCATTTTCCTGATAAAAAAACCCTTTAACCCACCCCCCTTGTTGTGGTTAACAAACCCCGCTGCATTTTCACCCTTGTCCCACTGTATTGAACCCACACATTATACTCTTAACCCTACTTTATATTATTAAATAATTAGAAATCATTTGTAATTATCCCCCGGGCCCTGCTAATCTCCTCCCGATTTCCCTCTTTACATCTCGACCACGTGACAGCCCTTCGATCATCTGCTTCCAAATCCAACAACCCACATCCATATCATGCACTCCCGATGTTCGACAGTTAAAGTCGATAGAGCACACAAGATTCATGGTTTTGCTTAGGCCCCTTTCAGTTACGTGGTACCTTTAGATTAACTCGTGTGCTCTCATAAAAAACCACCTGAGTGCCAAAAGCGGTGCAATTAACCTTTATACTGTCTCCTCATGTAGGTCGAAACCATCCACTGTTCACTTATCGATTTTAAACGTTACCTGTTAAAAATCCAAAAACCCCCATTTTTGCTCTTTTCACCCGTTTGCACAATGAAACCTGCCTAAGCTTTCATGCGCCACCCAGAGTATTTGCAACTGAATTTGACCACCGTTTACCTCCCGAACACACTCTGGACTCCATCTATAGACTTTCTTGTTCCCTGAAACCATTTTCACCTCCCTACCAACCTAAGTTTTAATTAATAATTTGTTCTATTTTGTAGGTGATTACAAGTCCAGAAGCTTGGATAAACAATTTTGATACTAGTTCCAAAACCTGTTTACTCCAAGATTCACAAATAAATCTACTCAAAAGGATTTATTCAGAAGGAAAAGACAATTATCATACACAGAGGCAATAACTGTTAAAACAGAGAGAAATCAGCAACAACATATCACATTTTCACATGAAGTCAAACATGTCTTTAGTGAAATTCACTTTTAATAAAGATATAAATGCAGGATAAGTGTAAAAGATGCCAGATGATGTGAATTACTGTGACTGGTAAAAGTAAAAGCAGGTGACAGAGCATTCATGGTAAAAGACTAAATAGAGGAGACAGATAAAGAAATACAAGTTAAAGTGTATCAAATGAAAAGTCATAAGTAAATATGAAATCCAACATGAAAATAGAACAACATTCAACTTTTGGAGGAATAGTCAGCCAACTTCAACAATTTTCAGTTTTTTCAATGATAGTCACCAAAAACACAACCTCGAAATAGTGTTAGATCAACTAGTAGTGTTTATTTTGATTTTATAATAATCTATTTTTGTAAAAACAGTTTAGAATATTTTCTTAGTTCTACTGTTGTATAAATAACTCTCTTCAGGAGTTATTAAGGGTTGCACCCTTGATAAAGCATTTGAAAACCTTTGATGTACTTGACTTTTCTAGATCCTTAATATAAAGAAAAGGATTCTAAATTATGTTTCACACATTTTGTGTTTCCTGTAAGTTTTTCCAGTGTTACTCATTATGTTTTTCTTCATATTCTTATGTCTTACAGAGATAACTAGGTAGGAATAATTAGGTTTCAATCTATTCCTATAAGCTTTTTAATTGATAATCTATAAAAATATTGAATTAATGGATTGTTTGTTTCATTAATTCCCTCTGAATCAATAAATCATCAGCATATTTTGTAAGATTAAGCATATTCTCTTAAACCTTATGAACATAGTTTAAAGGTTTTCATAATTATGATTGCTTAATTTTCAATTTGAAAACTGTTATAATCATATTATTTCTCTGTTTCTGCTTGCCACCATACAAGCTATATCACTATGTGAAATTTTCTAGACGCCCTCTGCTTTGATATTAATAGTATTCAAAAGGTTAGGCATTACATTGTTACATCTATTTCATTCATCTGTCCTCCAAATTAAAACAAAACCTCCAAAATAACTATCTTAGATTCTCTAGCATGATAGCTGACCATTATCATCTCAGAGATACAACATCAATCTTGCGTCGTTACCGAGGATTCGAATTTCATTAATTTTTCCTGGGGAAACAACATTCATTCTATTCCTTTAAGGTTATTAAAGGTCTAGAAAGGTTAAAATACTTCACCTCGGGACTCCACTAACCAAAACTAGGACCATTTAAGCACACCAGATCTCATTTGGAATCTGACTTAGTTAATCCTCTCTCATATCCCGCAAAAATTATGAGAAAATCCAGTTCTAAAAGGAGACATCAACCATCTTATTCTTCCTCCTCTGCCTTTCATTTTGAAGATTTAGTATCATTTGATCCTTTAGTAATATTCCATCCTATCCTAATTGGACACAAACCTCCTAGGGTTTCTAAACTATTGGATAGCGGAGTTGATTTAGATTCAGCTTCCCTCATTCATTCTTTTGAAACGCATCAGGAACACCGACTACCACTAGGATCACCTAAAACTGAGTCTTACTTGGGTGTTCATTTACTTGAATACAAACCCATAGATTTCATATCCCCTACCACATATTCATTTCCTTCCACTTCTAAACTACCTGAAGCTTCTACTCCTCAACAACCTAAAGAGACCCTCTCTTTATATTCAAATCCACTCTTTGAAACAAAAGAGGGTATTCATTCACAGGTCCAAAAGTTAGCTCTTAAGACTCCTTTAAAGTTATTTAGGAGATCCCCTCCTTCTTCACATTCACATAGTCACACACCCCCTCAATCACCTTCTTCTATCTCTTCTTCATCCACACAAACACCTCATAGACCACCTTCTACTATGACATTTTGACCTATTGTACAGGATAGATATGTAGCTTTAGTCTTACATGCTAACCTCGATGCATTCCTAGTTGGGTACTTGAAATACCTTCCCAGGTATAATGGAGAAACTGGTCCCTCAGCTGAGGACCATCTTCAAGCTCTTATAGACTTTGCAAAAAACATGAATATTGAACAAGAAAATGTTTACATGAGATTGTTTGTACAGTCACTTGAAGGAAATGTAAGAATCTAGTTTAGGGAGTTACCTGTAAATTCCATTACAAATTGGGAAGAGGTTACAAACATATTTTAAAATCAATTGGGTGTAAAGAAAGATCCTCTTTACTTTCTGACTAGGTTTGAAGAACTTAAAAGAAACTTTAGTGAACCTGTATAAGATTTTATCAAAAGGTTCAACAAACTTTATCATAAGATGCCCCCTGATTGTAAACCCCATGTAGCAGTAGCTGAGTCTAGGTTTTCTAAAGCCATTGGCGATCATTTTGATGTAATCCTAAGAGAGAGAACTTCAAGAACTCTTGAAGATATGCAAACAAATGCTATAGAGGTGGAAGCAAATAGGGTTGCTTCGACTTCCTTGGAATCTAAAGAGGAAAAGACCCAAAGAAAACTCAAATATATTCAAGAGCCCTGTAGTTCCTCTAGTTCTTCTAAGACTAAAACAAAAGATTCTAAAATAGGCGAAATGACTTCTCTTCTTAGAAATCTATCTAATAGAATTTCCAGGATTGAGACTCAACCTAGGGCAGTTCAACAAACAGTTACTAGACCCCAAAATCGAAATCAAGGCTAGTATAAAAGAAATCCACAATTACAAATTCTTCAGAGACATAGTAATGATCACCAGGTTCCCATTCATTTACTGATAGATGACCAGCAACCTGATGAAAATACTATGACTATTACTGGGGATATCAATAACATGGATACTTCTTCTAATCAAACAGTTAATATTCCTCTCTCACACCAAAATCAGGTTCAAAAAGATCAAGAATCCTGACATGTTTCTAAATACCTTGCCTTCTCAGAATTTTTAATTGCAAAGTTGGACAAGAGATATGATCTTATGCCTAGACCTAGCCCTGGAAGACATCCTAAGGAGACTCCAATAATTGAACCTCGTACCAAAGCTGCTAAAACTCAAAAAACTATTATTCAACCATTAAATGAGTCAATTAATATTGCTCAAAATGATAAAAATGCTTTGACTACATTTAATGTTGAAAAAGAGTTAGAAAGAGTTAAAATCCCAATTCCACTTCGATAACTTTCCAAAAATAGTAGGTATAAAAATCAAGTCTCCAAATGGATACAAAACACCTCAATTGATGCCAAAAGTGATATCATTAGTCTGCAAGATGAAAAACCAGAAATTGTCTTTGGTCCTAGCTCAAATATGATAGATGAAATAGTGCCTCCTTTCTATGTAACTCTTAAGTCAAATGATTCTATGTTATATAATTGTATGCTTGATTCTGGAGCATCACATAACCTCATGCCAAAAACTATCATGGACTATTTGAAACTTGACATAACTAGATCCCATCATGACTTTTACACCTTTGATTCTAAAAACTTTCCCTTCTTAGGATTGATTAAGGATTTAGTAGTCACCCTTGTCCAAATTCCAGTGAAAAATGTAGTTCTTGATATAGTTGTCACATATATTCCTCCCAAATTTGGAATGCTCCTTTCTAGGTCTTGTTGTGCCAAATTAAGGGGAACTCTTCAGATGAATATGTCTTATGCCACTATTCCAGTTTATGGGGGAGAACAACTAAGGTTATATAGAGAGGTGAGATTTCTGCACACTGTTTGCAAAACAGACCAGCCAAGGAACCATCCCATTTATGCAATTGATTAGGATTTTGGTTGATTTCAACTTTCTTCAAACCAAATACATGAAACTCAAGTTAAAATAGAAGATGCAATTGAAAGTCCTGTACCAAATCAAACTAATGTATGGAAACTATTTTTTGATGGTTCTTATACAAAATATGGAGCAAGAGCTGGGGTAGTTTTAATTTCATCAGAAAAAGAAAATATCGCCCAATGATGCAAACTTGACTTTGAAGTTACAAATTATGTGGCTGAATATGAAGCTTTCATTTTGGGACTGCAATTAGCCAAAAGCTCAAAGGCGCAAAACTTAAGTGCTTTTACTGATTTAGAACTTATTTTCAAACAAGTGAGAAATATTTTCTAGGCTAAGCATCCTAGACTTAGGTCTTATCGAAATGAAGTTTTGGATTCAGTCGAAAACTTCTTTAATGCTTTTAATTTGACTTATATTCCAAGAAATCAGAATATTCATGCAGATGCCTTAGTTGTTTCTACTGGTTCATTTAAAATCCCTGATCAGATCAATGTACTCTATCAAATACAAGTCAAGTACAGACCATTTATCCCAGAGAATCTCAAGCACTAGCAGATATCTGAAGATGATGAAAATTTGAAATCTTTTTTGCAGGTTATAGATGAATTTTCAATTCTACAAATTTATGAAGATAGAACATAAATAAATGGAAATAAAAATGGAAATGATACTTCAAATTTCAATTCAAAAATCATTGATCATGGCATTATTCAATTGTCTAACAGTTTTATTCCCAAAGGCCTCATTCCTTTAGAAAAATGATTGATCAAAATGATGTCCTCTCAAACCCTCAGTCAATTTCTTCACAAGATGATGTGGAAGAAATTAATATTGGAACAAATGATGACATTAAAAACATCAAAATATGTGCATCTCTAGATCTTGAGATCAAAGCTCAATATATTAAGTTACTTCAAAATTATAAGGATGTTTTTGCATGGAGCTATGCTGATCTAAAACCCTATGATACTTCATTAATGAAGCATAAGATTCCTTTAAATCAAAAAGCAATTCCTTATCAAGACAAACTTAGGAGAATCAATCTAGCTCTTCTACCAACTATAGAAAAGGAAATTAAGAAAATTCTAGATGCTTGGATCATTCTCCTTCTTAGATATTCTAATTGGGTTGAAAAATTAGTTCCTATTGGAAAAAAGAATGGAGAAATCAGACTCTGTGTGGACTTTAGAAATTTGAACAAATCATCATTAAAGGATAACTATCCCTTGCCCAAAATGGATTAGTTACTTCAAATGGTTTGATGGTTTTTTAGGCTATAATATGGTAAATGTTGATTCAGTTGATAGAGAGAAGACAACATTTACTACACCCTGGGGTACATTCATATATGCTAGAATGCCATTTGGCTTATCCAATGCTGGAGAAACATTTCAGAGAGCTATGGACGTAGCTTTTGTGGGTCAGGTAAATAAATTTGTGGTCATTTATCTTGATGATATACTATTTTTTCTAAATCTGATCAGAAGCATCTAAAACACTTGATGAAGGTATTTGACATGTGTAGAAAATTTGGA
The DNA here is from genome assembly GCA_000404065.3 of Pinus taeda. Classification (NCBI taxonomy): domain Eukaryota; kingdom Viridiplantae; phylum Streptophyta; class Pinopsida; order Pinales; family Pinaceae; genus Pinus; species Pinus taeda. Next base: position 158,896 of record APFE030272367.1, read on the forward strand.
ATATCATTGAATCCTAAAAAGTCTTTGTTTGCTATCAAAGAAGGAAAACTGTTGGTACATATAATTTCAAAAGAAGGAGTGATGATTGATCCCAAGCATGTGTATGTCATTAAAACATTGACCTTATCTAGAAACAAGAAGGAGATTCAAGCTTTTCTAGGCAAGATTAATTTTTTAAGGAGATACATCCCAAATTATGCTGAGATTGTAAAATATATAACTGACATGCTTCGAGAAGATCATGAGGTTAAATGGATTGTCTCTTCCAGTCATATATTTGATCAAATCGAGAAAGCTATCTTTGAAGCTCCCACCTTAGCCAGCTCTGATTACAGTAAACCATTCAGTATCTTTTCCTTTGCCTCAAAAGTAACCCTTGTTGTTGTTCTACTACAAAATAATGAAGATTCCCATGACCAACCCATAGCCTTTTTCAGTAAGGTTATGAGAGATGTCGAGCTTAAGTTTGACATAATTGAGAAGCAAGCCTATGCCATTATTCAAGACCTAAAATTATTCAGGATGTATGTCCTACATTCTCCTATT
>APFE030272367.1:159824-179781 GCA_000404065.3 Pinus taeda
TAAGAAGAATACACAAGAACCTTTTGTCCTTGTAGAAGGGGAGAATCCACAAGAACCTTCCCTTCATCCTGAAGAAAAGAATCCACAAGAACCTTTACCTTCAGATTATATCTGCCCTTTATACATTGATGACAAATTTTTGTTGTCATATTAGTACCAAGACATTGTAAATTTATTGATCCATTTTGAATTTCCAGCCTCATTCTCCAAAAGCCAGTGTAAAACTCTCAAACTGAAAGTAGTCAAGTACTGTATCATAAATGAAAATTTGTACTGGAAAGACCCACTAAATATTTTGTTATTATTTTTAATAGAATCAAAAACTGAAGGAATAATTAACCAGTTTCATACAGGATTTTGTAGAGGACATTATGCTTGGAGAGAAACAACATATAAGATATTAAGGGGAGGATTTTATTGACCAACATTGTTCTGACAAGTAGGAGAAAAGGTCAGAGGTTGTGTTCCTTGTCAAATGTTTGTTGATAAGCAAAAATTAGCAGCTCTTCCATTGGTTCCATCAATAGTCTCAGAACCTTTTCTCCAATGGGGATTAGATTTTGTTGGAGAGATTCATCCCACTTCAAGTAATAAAGATAGATGGATCGTCACTGCAACAAACTACTTCACTGAATGGGTGGAAGTAATTCCAGTGAGAAATGTTATTGATTCAATAGTAATCAAATTTATTGAAGAGAACATCTTATCTAGATTTGGTTGCCCAACTCAAATTGTTACTGATAATGCAACAACTTTTTCTAGTGTTAAAATGATTTCATTTTGGTAGAAATATCAGATTTTGTTACATCATTCAACTCCATATCACCCACAAGGTATTTGCCTTGCAAAATCCTCAAATAAAATTCTAGTAAAGTTGACAAAAAGACTCTAGCAAATCATAAAAAGAGCTGGGACTCTTATTTAATTTATGCAGTATGGGAAAACAGAATTACTCCTAAGAGATCTACTCAAAAATATCCTTTCCATCTAGTTTATGGGAAAGATGCAATCTTCCTTACCAATTTGGCCTTCCCTGTTTTAAAATTCATGTAGGATTCAACAGATGAGCCTCATGATTTTTCAAGGAGAATAAATCAGATTATTGAACTCAATGAAAATAGAGATGAAGTTCAATACAAATTGAAAAGTATCAGAATAAGATGAAAAGTCTGTTTGACAGAAGAGCCACAGAAAGGGACTTCAAGGAAGGTGATCTAGTTCTAATATGGGATTCCAGGAGAGAAGAAAAGGGAAAACATGGCATGTTTGACAACTTGTGGTTTGTACCTTTAGCCATTCCTAAAGTGAATGGAAACAACGCTTTTGTGCTACAAAATGTTGAGGGGATATATTCCACTTATCTTGTAAATGAAAGGTTTCTCAAACATTACATTCAGTACTTAGAAGTTGAAGTAGATTTCACTACTACCATTGTAAAAACTCTGGTTTCTTTTACTTTTCAAGCTGTCAGTGTGATTTTTTACAGCAGAAGACTTCATAGCCCAAGAAGAAGACACATGGATCTCCAGGTTCTCTGCATTCTACAGGAGAAAATAGTCCCCATATGGAGCCAATGTTGTATAATTTTTTGGTTCTGGTAAGTTAGAATAAATTAGTCCAAAAAATGAAAATATTTTTCAAAAAAATGTTAAGCTAGGATATGGACAAAAACTATACTGACTAAAAATGTTAGGAAATATTTTTGTAAATATGTCCATATCAAAGAAAATGTTAGATTAGATGCCCTAAAAAATGAAGGCAAAAATAAAATGTTAGGTTAGAGAGAAAACCAAAACACAATAAACTCTGAAAGTGTTGCAAATCTAAATGCCACCACTTTTACTCTAATTCACTTTTGAAAATAATAGTTGTGTGCAGTTTGTTTAAATGCCACACTAGTTCATTTAATCAAATTATACAATTTAATCATAATTGGATTTCTTTTAAATTGATTGTCGTAGGTATAAAATAAAATTGGCTCAACAGTTTAATCTGAGCCAATGGAGAGAATAAGTTATAGAGGTAGATTATTCATGAAAATAAATAAAGGGTCTGCTAGCTTCAATGCACCGAATAAAGTGAAAAAAAAATGTTATGGTAAGTAAAGTGTAGGTACAAGAAAGGTTGCAGAAGTACAAGTTTTTCAAAGCGTAAGCACATTTATCATGCTTGATCATATGTTTCAGTGTGCAGAAGCAGTTATAAAAGTGAAAGGATGTTCACAAGCTGATTTAATAAAACTTTCCCTTATTTCATTTCATCCTCCACTACATACTAATTTCCCCATTATCCCATCATTTCTTATGAGAATACCCTTTTCCCTTCATTTTCACCCTTGCCCTTTGGTTTCACACATTTTCCTAGTAAATTAGCCTCCAAACTCATTTCCCTACCCAAAAACTCTTTTCCCTAGTGTGAAACCCTTTCCCATTAAAAAATCACTTTCCCCTTGTAACTTCCCTAAAAACCCATAAAACCCCCCTTGTCCTAATTTTAAATTCCTCCCCCTGCATTACTTTATTAACTCTGTCATATGCCCAAAAAACCCATAAAGGCGCTTTAGCCTAAGTTTTGTCTCCCCCCGCTTTATTTTAATTAACTCTCCAAATCACCATTTTCCCAATAAAAAACCTTTTAACCCACCCCCCTTGGTGTGGTTAAAAAACCCCGCCACATTTTAAGCCTTGTCCGACTATATTGAACCCATGCATTATACTTTTAACCCCACTTTATTTTATTAAATAATTACAAATCATTTGTAATTATCCCCCGGGCCCTGCTAATCTCTGCTCGATTTCCCTCCATGCATCTTGACCACACGATAGCCCTCCAATAATCCACTTCAAAATCCAATGACCCACATCCATATTGCACGCTCCCAATGTCCGACAGTTAAAAGCCCGAGAGCACGCGAGATTTGTGGTTTTGCTCAACCCTCTTTTGGTTACATGGTAGCTTTAGGTTAACTCGTGTGCTCTCATAAAAAAATTGTCCGAGTGCCAAAAGCGGTGTGATGAACCTTAATACTACCTCCCCATGTAGGTTGAAATCATCCGCTGTTCACTTATCCAATTCTATGCCAAACATTAAACGTTACCCGTTAAAAAGCCAAAGACCCTCATTTTCACTCTTTTGACCAGCTTGCACAGTGAAACCTGCTTAAGGTTTCTTGTGCCACCCAGAGCATCTGCAACCCAATTTGACCACCATTTACCTCCCGAACATGCTCCGAACTCCATCCATAGACTTTATTGTTCCCTGAAACCATTAGCACCTCCCTGCCAACCTATGTTTTTATTAGTAAATTGTTTTCTTTGCAGGTGATTAGAAAGACAAAAGCTTCAATAAATAGTTTTGATACTAGTTCCAAAACCTGTTTACTCCAAGATTCACAAAGAAATCTACTCAAAAGGCTTTATTCAGAAGGAAAATACAATTATAGATAGAGGCAATAATTGTTAAAATAGAGAGAAATCAGCAAGAGCATATCACATTTTCACATGAAGTCATATAGGTCTTTAGTGAAATTCACTTTTACTAAAGACATAAATGCAGGATAAGAGTGAAAGATACCAGATGATGTGAATTACTGTGACTGGTAAAAGTAAAAGCAGGTGACAGAGAATTCATGGTAAAAGACTAAACAGAAGAGACAAATAAAGAAATATAATTCAAAGTGTATTAGATGAAATTTCATAAGTAAATATGACATCTAACGTGAAAATCAAACAACATTCAGCTTTTGGAGGAACATTCAACCAACTTCAACAATTTTCAGTTTTTTCAACGATAGTCACCAGCAGCACAGCATCAAAATAGTGCCAGATCAACTAGCAGTCTTTATTTTGATATTATAATAATCTATTTTCGTAAAAACCGTTTAGGATATTTTCTTAGTTCTATTGTTGTATAAATAACTCTCTTCATGAGTTATTAAGGGTTGCACCCTTGATGAAGTATTTGAAAACATTTGATGTACTTGAATTTTCTAGATCCTTAATAGAAGGCAAAGGATTTTGAATTCTGATTCAGACAGTTTGTGTTTCCTATAAGTTTTTCCAGTATTACTCATTATGTTTTTCTTCATACTCTTATGTCTTACAGAGATAACTAGGTAGGAACAATTGGGTTTCAATCTATTCCTATAAGCTTCTGAAGTGATAATCTATAAAGAGAATGAATGAATGGACTGTTTGTTTAATTAATCCCTTCTAAATCAATAAATCATCAGCATCTTTTGTAAGCTTAAGCATATTCTCTTAAACCTTCTGAACATAGTTGAAAGGTTTTCATACTTGTGATTATTTAATTTTCAATTTGAAAACTGTGATCATCATATTATTTCATTGTTTCTACTCACCACCATACAAGCTGTATCACTGTGTGAAATTTTATAGCAGCCCTCTGCTTTGATATTAATATTATTCACAAGGTTAGCCATTACAGTGTTACATCTGTTTCATTCATTAGTCCTCCAAATTAAAACAAAATCCCCAAGACAATTATCTTAGATGATCTAGCATGATTGCTAACCATTATCATCTAAGAGATACAACACTTAACACTTTAAGGGTTAATTCTATCATATGATAAGCTATAACGTATTTAGCTACTAAAGCAACAAAGTTCATCAATAAAAGTTTAGCATTTTATGACTCTTCCTATCATCTCGATCTCTTAAGGAGTGAATTTGTCTCCCCATCCATTAATAAAATATTTTTGTAGTGTAATTCAAAAATAATAAAGGACTTGAAGAATAGGGGGTCTCAAGAGCCAACCTACCATGATCATAGGCACTGATAGTGGTGACATTATCACAGTTGGTTACCAGGCAAGCATAATGGCTTGTAGAAAATTTTTTATAAGATAGGAGCTCTCATCACAAGTCGACATGTTCACTATTATTAGTATTGGTGTATGGCATTGTCAATATCATCTCGTCACAAAGCTAGGACAGTGGCTTTCAAAGTAAATAAAAGGAAATAAAATAATTATTACTTATTCCTCTAAAGTATAAAGTAATGGATGGAATATTGATACTTCCAAGGGTTAAAAGGTGACCCTATCGAGGCTATCAATGCATGCTGGCAGCAGTGGCACCACCTGTGACATTCGAGTATATCTTTAAGTTGAACTCATAAATAAAGGTTGTTTTCTTTAGTTCAAGCTAATATCTATACATAGCTGTCTAAAATATGATTATACTCCTATATCTACTACACAATATTTTATGCAAATGTTGAATTCTAAATGATTTTTGTAGAGATACTTTTAAAAGAAAAGGCTAAATCCTAGCATCTCATCTTTATTCCTTTTTCTTTCAACGTCCTTATTATTTTCCCAAAGATAATTGTTTCACCCATTTTGTCGCTAATTGTTTTAGTACTCAATAACGCCCCATTTAATTTTTTATTTTAGTCATATAATAAAACTATGGACACCATTTTTTCATTGCATGTAGGCTTTGAGTGTTTACTTCATTTCAAACTAATTTGCCTTTTATTTACACTTGTTTTATTTTTATAGTTTTCTTAAGTTTGATTAAATTTGTTTGTTAATAAACTTTGTAAATAAGTTTTTGTTTAAAACATCTTAGATTAATAAAACATAAGCATCAAGACCAATATCTTCATTATTATTATTAGTGGCTATATTTTCCAAAATGTATCTTTGGTTTATATTATAAAGAAGACGTGGTCTTTTGATAAAGTGGCTACAATATATCAAGACCTTGAGACTTATTAATATCGGAAGTTGCCTTTCAAAATCCATGATATCATAAGTCCTAGGCTCATTTAACAGTGTTTGTAGTTTATTGGACGTAATACCCACATATCTCATAATTCTCCTCTACTCCCATATATTGGAGAATCCCTATCAGAGTTTTGTTATGTGTCTCCACTCAAAACCTCTAATCTCTGATATGCGATAATCACGCGCCTCTGATCTCCAACTTCCGATAATAATCCATCTCTAATCTCTAATTTTTTATAATCATCCATCTCTGATCTCGGACACACTATTTGATCTCAAATTTAGACATGATATGTGTATTAAGATTGATTAATCGAAATATCACATCCTCCTGTCTAATTGAAATTATTGAAATTTCACATATGTGAAATCGATGATATGACTTAATCCTCTGATTGCCAAATTTGTTATGGACCCAATATAGTTATCAAAAAGAATTTAATGTAAAATTGCATCCGCTCCATATCCGAGTTACCCAATATCACAAGTATTTTGTGTTGTCTCATTTTAAAAGTTGTGATGATCCTTTCTCCAATATCACTAGGTTCTTGCCACTTTTCACTTCCATATGGGGTCGTTGTTATAATAATTAAAATATAGTTTAAATGGTTTTGTAGGAAGTTTGTTTAGTTTTAAATTCAAGTTTTGTCTAAATTAATAATATAACTCACTATTCTATTGTATTTTGAAACAATGATCAACCCAAGGTCTATAAGGAAGAAGTAACAGTTTGATCTGGGATTTACAAATCAAATAGTTCATTCGATCAACAACCACTCAACCACGTGTTGAGATCTAAACCAAAACAGATAGAAGGAAAAGTTTAAATGAAGACTAATACGGTGAAGAGTGTCATCTTGTCAGCCAATCTACTCAGTGGTTATCAACAAAAAATAAATTGAACTCAGCAACAAGCTTAACCAAGCACTTTATCAAACAAAGGAGATCTACATTTGGCTGATGATTAAAAAAGAATCAAACACCTAATTTAATTTCTATATCAGTTGTTGAGAGATACATTGAGCTCCTATTATTTTCATAATTTCACCTTAATCTTCGTATAAGTAGAATCTCCTCAAGAGAGAGAAGAGGTCGTGATCCACACACAGGGGGATTTTTTGTAATAATTTAATTTGTTCTTTCACACAATTCTATATCACAGAGAGGTTTATTGTAGAGATTGTATAGAAGTTATGGCTCTGTTGTAAAGGGAATTTGCACTATTGCAAGCACTTTCATTAAGGGTCAGAGCTACTCTCAAAACTATGGTAGTAAAATTTTGACATGGTTTTGATTAATTCTTATTCTTGTGTACTATTACCAGAATGCAAGATTATTGTCTCACTGCCAAAGTTTCATTTTTTTCTGATCTTTATTATAAACAATATTATGTTTATTTGACATTATGCACTATTTTTGTGTCATTGACATTTTGTTGTTGAAACTTTGTTAAAGTTATTTTTCCACGGTAGAATGAGATTGGAATTAATCTTAATTCATTGAAGTATTCCCGTGGTGATTAATAACTATTTATTATTCATTTTCAGGCTTATTTTACTCTCACTTGTATTAGTTAATGTGAACTACTTCCTCTAACTAATACAAAATCACATAAGGAATTATGTCAGTTATTTCCCCCTGTTTTAGTTAACTTTCTCTCGTATTAGGAGAGGTTTATCCCATTCTAGTTCGATATAGGCTTTTTATGTTTCAAATTAGTTCTACATTTACATCTTAGTTTGCATCAAGTCCTCTCTTTAAGAGGCAAACTTTAGTTGTGGCTTGGCTGAGCCCCAGATCAGCTTCAAGATCACTCTCTTGCCTGATCAACAAGAGAACTGGTTTGATGTCTCTTCTCTATTGGTAGGTGAAATTCATATTTTAAGCCAATGGAGATATAGAGAATCTAACTGAATCTAGTTTAACCTTTCGGAACCACCATTTCAACGAAAAAGGAACTGCTCTAACTTCTCGACCGGGTGGTATCCCTTGTAATTTTGTAAGGATATTTTTCCGAGCCTTCAACACAAAGACAACTCAAGAGCATTTATAGGAAACATATCACCTTGAAAAAGGAGCTGAGGGCTACAAAATAAGAATTATAGGAGGCATTGCAAGGGAAAAAAGAGGAAAAAAGAGGAACACTAGATTTATTGACTGAGGGAGCTAAAGTTTGATTATTGACATGTAATCAAGGTATTTTTTATTTTTCCCATTTTGTCCAAGTGCACAAGTTTATATCAATCATATACGAATTAATGTAGCAAATTTGTTGCACTACTATCAAAAGCATCAAGATTTGATGGAAGATGATAATTTTGGTATTTTTTCCTATGTATGGAGGTTCAAGAAAATATTTGAAGATTGTCAACATGATCCAACAACCATTTTTCTCAGTTAGAGATTTCGAGACTTGATCAAATTCACTTGAATGGAGTTCATTTCACTCAGTCATTACACTTTTGTTGTAGATGATGATTTTCAAGAATGGAGGTTTGCAATTGGGATAGATGTTTTCTAAAAGGTATTTGATGTTTTAGGGGTTTTCTTCCACTTGCCTCGCCCATTCAAAAGTACAAGATATGATAAAAAGTATTAAAATGATGAATTCACTTCACTTAGTTGCTGCAGTTTTTATGAATAAGGAAGTAGCACAACAAATTCAAACTTCTTACTATGTGGAAGCGCAACAAATTTGTTGCGCTTCCACACAGTCAGCAATGTGACCTTTCAATTTTGACTCCAAACCTTCTAAAATCGATTCATATTGTTATGAAAAGTGTCCTAAAGTGTTTTCGAGATTCGAACCTCATCTTTATGTAGGCATTCAATATATTTTTTAAAAATTCTTTTAGTCAGACAATTTCCTAGTTTGTAGAAGGTGGTTATATATTCACTTATAATACAAGCAAAAAACTAAATCTTTTTGGGGAATTCGGTTCCTAAATGGAAGAATTAATATTTTTTTATACATATATGATGTAATTTTGACTAATAATAGGTTTGGTTAGTGTGTGATAGAGAAAATACATTGTGCATTTTATAGTTTTATTTGAAAAATTCAGTGAATGATAAAGGTCGAAGTCTACTTGTTCAGGGATTCTTGTCTCAATCATTTTTGGTGATGCTTATTTTTTGTTTATGTTTCTTTATCTTTAGTTATAGCCATGCTTAAATGTTATATCTTCAATATTTAGTTAAAATAAATTATGTCAGAATTCACTTTTAGGTGCTCTGCTATAGATAACTAAACATTTCAGTGTTTTTTCCTCCATCATAATATCTAAAATTCATCCTCAGCTAGATGCTTTAGTTATTATCAATTTCCTTCTTCTTCTACTCACCTCTCTACAATGAAATTTGACAAAGACACCATAAAGATTTCCTACCTTACCCCTATCTAATGACTCTTCATTTCCCGTCATAGCACTGAAAATCATTAGCTTGATTTAACTCCATGCCCAATGGATTTTCCTTCTCCCTTACCATCAAACTATTAAAATTATTCTACCTTAATCTATATACCTAGCCTAAAATCAAGAAGATTTCATAAGAGAGGGCCCTCTATGGATTTGGAAAGGCTAGCTTCCGGCCCTAAAGTTTGGCTTTTGGTTACCTTTGCATTACTCTCCTCAACCCGGAGGAATTACGAAGTGATAGCATAATCTATTTAACTGTTACTAAGTAATGTTAAGATAAGCGTTCCCTCCACCTCCATTTCTAATTTTATTCTCATATCTATTTTTCTCCTCTCAATCATTGTCAGTGGGTCGGCCTGACCCCATATTCTAAGATATTTTTTATCCAAGTATTGGCATCATCGTGATCTAGCCATATCTAGCCTCAAATTTTCAAAAGATGTAGACCAACAAAAACATATCCAAATTCAAGTTTCGAGAGATGAGGAAGATAATCAAGCTTTTGGACCGGACAAGGTTGAAGTCGTTTAATAATATTGAGGTGGGAACCGTGGTCAAGGTGTTAACACTCAAAAATTCCTAGATTGATCTCATTTGTGTTGGGATCCTGGATTAAAGTGACGAAAATCATATCTAGGTGCAAATAAGTATGGACCCCGATAATTATGGGAAAGTGTACCATAACAAATATCTAAACAATAGGATATAGGTGAAAGTTCTAGCCAACGTTTGGTAGGTTAAATTATTAGTTTTGAGTGAGTCATATGAGGGATCTAGCCATGGGTTTTAACACACTGTGGATGCGAACTTAAGTGCCCAACCTATAGCCTTGATTTTTGAATTTTTGGGAAATCCCCTTACAAAATTATATATCAACTAGTAGGATCGAGATCTTAAATTGGGTCCACCATGTGTTTGTAAAAGGAGAATTTGTTGCATCAAGTGGTATTAGAGAAAGTGATGCTCTTGGGGTTTGAACAAATAAATATATCATTAAAAGGAATTTAGGATTGTGAACATCATCCTATAAGCATGGGTGTTTTTCCTTTTCAAAATTATTATAATGTCATTTCAATTTAAAATGCATGTGTTGAGCTATTGATTTATAATAGTCCCCTTTCTTGATATGGTTAAAATGGATGAAATCTACCCATCCTATTTTCCCATGGGATCTACCCATGGTATATGCCTCCGTTTTTCAAGGGAAAATAATAAAATAAGGTTTCTAAAGAGTTCATCAAGCGTATTAAAGGGGATACGAGTGAAGCATCGGGATCACGAGGAGTTTGTCATCTTATTTTGTTCGTTGCGAACTTGGTGAGGCCAGTTCCACTTTGATCCCGGGATGAAAACCCGCAGTTAATTTCTCTGGTGGATCCATCCAGGGTCCATTATTGAGCTTCAATATCTTAGATTAGTCTTTTAATGGCTAGTCATGCATGCCATTTGCAGGGGCTCCAATCCTATGTGTATGGACATGTATCTTATTTTTAGTTATTAATATAAATAAGAGGTTGCATTTTTAGATCCTTTTTGTGTTCGAAGTTTTTGATTATAAGCATTTTAATTAGAACACTCAAGTGTGCCATATCTATTAAAATTTTTAATGTTTGAGATCTTATAGTGGTATCAGAGTTCTACATCGTGTCATCCTGAGGGTTTTATGCAGAAAACGCTGGCAAGATTTATTCTCATCCTAACGGACATTTCCATGGTCCTTGATATTTGATATCACCCAAGTTGGTCTCTTATTTTTCAGTTAACTATTCCTACCGCTGCCATATCTACTTTAATATATATATATATAGATATGTGTGTTTTTCTGGGTCTTCCCACGTTGATTGGGGTCTGAGGGCACTTGTTATATCCAGGGCACTTTTCCCTTGCCCACGTTGATTGGGGTTTGAAGGCACTCGTTATATCCAGGGTACTTTTCCCTTGCTGGATCGTGGGATCAGAGGATTAAAAAAAAAAAAGAGCGAGTGATCACTTGAAGCTCCAAATTTGTTCCAGGGAACGAGTTGTGGATTTGATTCCTCACCAATAGTGATTCATTTGTGCATCTATGGCAAGTATGAAGGATATATTCAGCGGAACCAAGTGTCAGCCAAGTCCAGAATTTGGATTAACACCGAAATTAATTGAGAGAGCCACGAATTGTTTGGCTACATAAACTGAACAGAATTGCTAAGGGTTGATCACATCTTGGCTCATATTCCTATAATACAGTGCATCAGTGAAGATTGTTGGATGTGATTGTCCAGGGCACATCCTTGATTCCTGAAACTGTGGGGCCATCATGCAATTGTCTGAGGGCCGAGAGGCCACACAAGCCATCGCCAACGATTAGAACGTGAAAGGGAAAAGAGACCAGTTGCATCGTGGTTGGGGCCACAGATCGATTACACTAATCGGAGGGTTGTACAATAGTGGTTGGAAGTTGTCATTGTGGTTTAGGAGGAGGGTCGGGCCTTCTTATAGCTGTTGCGTCGTAATTATAGAACCAGATTTTTCCGAGCCGCATTGCATATCAAGAATGGAGAAGGGAGGAAATCCATATGCATGGCTGTTATATGTAGTTATCAAAGCAGAGAGGTGATCTCTATATTGTGGAGCAAGAGCCGAAAGCACCCTTATTTTGTACATCAGCTGGGAAAACTATTCGTAGCAAGAGCAGTGGAGGACAAATAAGATCACATGACTGACCATACTTTGTTGTCCAAATATTATACGTTACTGTCGAGGAGCCAAAGGGGTGAATATAATTCGCATATCAGTCTATCAGAGCCACGCAACCGCTAAGAGACGTAGGTGTGAAAACTTAGTCGGACTACTTTCATGGAGGAGCAAAAAGCCATTACTATAGGGCCACATGTCAGTCGAGGAATGAAGTCCCGACACCTACGTGGATTATTTGCTCTTGTAAATTGTAGTGGAGATCATAGCACCGAGGGTCCCAAGTCTAGTGGAAGCCAAATCTAAGACCCTCACACTGGCGAGCTACAGAACTGATATAACGGAAGCAGATAACAGAGAAAATTTATTGCAGCGCTAACATGACCTGGCTATTGGAGAAAGCAAGTGATATTATATAAACATTAGTATATTAGTTATGAGATCACTTTCCCAACAAGCAATTATGAACTGAGCAAGATTGGCACCAGTTTGCATAACCAGTGGCCAAGATTTGTGGGGGACTAAGTGGTATCAATTTATATAGCCAGAGGATGACGAGTTGTATATTAGGGACCACCTGTATGAATTTCCTTGAGACAGCATGGTGAGCAATTAAATTGTATTTATATTTTCCTTGCGATCAAATTAAAAAGGTTTTAGTTGGAGGCCAAACTCATTTACTTGTGAGGGTCGAAAACCTCTTTATAAACCAAGATCATCTTGCATTAAGGCCAAAGGTGATATAAGTAGAGGCCAAATTTCATTATTTTATGGGAAGAGTTCCATAATTTTATTGGATCGAGTTTCCTTACAATTGGAGGTCAAATTTCTTATTTAAATTGGTGTCTGGAAGCTTTATTTAGAAGGGAGAACAAATTTTCTTGTTCCTGGTTTCTAATATTTGTGGTAAACTAAGCTAGAAGGGCTAGAGTTACAATAACTAGAGGTTTAAGGATCTCTGGAAATTTGGGGGAAAATGAATCGACTACCTTTGTGCTAGACCACTCTTTGTTCGAAGGAGAAGATCAACCACGTCGAGTCTTTCGTGAGGACAAGATATTTCTGAAGATCATACAAAGGATTTTTGACAACATTTGTTCCACTTCTTGTAGCGGATTAGAGTTGTAGCAGAGATCGAGCTTCTTGAAGGATGTTATGTTATGTTGTCTCCAGTAACTTGAGCTAGCTCAACCTAGGTTTCGAATTGATACATTGAATAATTTTATTAGGGAACTATTGTTGAAAGTATTTAACAAAAACTTTTGAATTTCGGTTAGTTATTTAAACCTACTACCACCTGCTACACTATAGTGGTATTGTAACCCTCATTTATTTAATAGGTTTTTTAGCTTCTCCTATTATATTTGCGTGGTATCACCGGATAGGAGATCTAGATCAAGGTTATTGTTGCAAGAAAATATTGCTATTGCAGAAGTTTATTGCGAAAAATCATTAATCACAAGAGAACAATTTGTTATTATTTCTACAAGGGTTTATTATCTCTGCTCAAAGGAGGTAAATCAATTCTATTGAAGAAAGCCAACGAGAAAGAAGGAAGACCAAGTGTTCAAATCCATTGATGCCAAGCCATAATGTCATCACTTTACTTTTGGAAACACCTCGGAAAACATGCATAGTAATACATCAATTGATTATCTGGGCTACAATACCTATGTGGATAAAAGATGTATACAACTTACAAATCAGAAGTAAGCGCAGAATAGTAGGCCTTTCTCTCAAAAGGTCCATGTTAACCTTGAGTAGTCAAAGGATATTTGGAAGGAAGATGTCAAAAGAAAGTGTTTCTTTGAACTTTGATCCTAATTGCAGGGTACAAGGTTAGAATATGTCCTCCTATGATTGGAGACATTATATATGGCTCTATGCTTGATAGAGAAATTAGATTGGAAAGGGGCAAGTTGGGCCTTGAAGCCATCTATGATTTCTTTGATACAACCCATGTTCTCGGAGCATTCTTCTAAAAGATTGGACTCACAATCACCTCTTATATCACTAAAATCCTAGCCTTAGCAACGTTGCTACGCCTTTCAATGATGACATCATGAAAATGATTTTTCCTGTGATGGCAGAGGCCCTCCCACGGTTAGACAATATCACCCTTCTTACTTTTTTTTCAGAGGTACAAAATTTTAGAACGCATGGAGAAATTTATATTTGGTATACTTATGCTAGATCTAGAGTGTGATGACGTAATCCTCCAGATTCCCTAATACTTCTACACTTTCTTTACAACATCTCATCCAAAATATGTCAAAATAGACATGCAAAAGATCATGTCCCTGATCTTAGTAGAAGATAAGGTCATCTGCAAATAACAGCGATCCAAATTGTTTGCCATTTGGAGGAAAGAGATTATTCTATTACCTGTTTCCTATGAACTAGGTGAGGGGTTGGTCAAAAAGAATATCAAACTACTTACAAAAGAGTTTACGAAGGAGGAACTAACAAGGATTTGTGGAGAGAGAAAGAACAAACTAAGGAGGAAAGGTCTATACTTTGTACGCAAGGGACCTTGGGCACTTAACCACTCATGCTCAAATGTCATAACAAAAAAAAATTAGGCGGAGACTCTTTCCTACCATTACGATGAGGATTCATGTATTATAGTTGGGTCCATTAATTTTCAAGAGAACACCCATAACAGATATGAAGTCAAGTATAGGTGATAAGCCACAATGTGATGTCACTCAGAGAGACATACAATATAAGCCAATAATAATTTTAGAAGTGCTTTGAGAAAGGGAGGAGGAAACTTTCCCAATGGTGATGATGAGTTAGAATCTCATACAACTAGGTCCATAAATTTCTAGAAGGACTTCCATGAACAATATGAGCAGTCATGCGTATATAAAAATCCACTAGTGCATCCATGTTTGAAAACCAAAGAGGATAAGCAACATATTGTCTCCATAGGTGGAGGAGGCCAAGGAGACTTGAGTGAGGAGCTAGCAGTAGTGAATCAAGATAATGAGAATGATCACAAGGGGGAGCTTGAGAGACATAATTTGTAGGAAAAACCATTCCTAAAGAGCCAGTTAAAGGCTCAAGTTGGACTTGTGATAGTTGGGCATCTGGTGCAGATAGATATAGAGAAATTCAAGAAGGCACTAGAATCGATAGTAGAGGAATTTTGGGGAGAGATCGTGCATTTCAAGACATATCTTATGATGTTGACCAAGAGAGTTCATACATCCCGATAAATTGTATTACAGGAGAATGAAAAAATTGAGGAGCTCATATGGGTATGTGCCAAGTCAGTGGTCAAGTTGTCTAGTGTAGATGAATGTCTCAAGTTCCTCACAAGGCAACATAAGAAATACAATTGGGAGTTCCAGATCAACCTTCTATAGAAGTGCATAGATAAGGCTTGTGGCACTACCAACCCACCTTCATACATTAAGGAGAGCATTGAAGAGTTCTCCAAATAGATCACGTTGGGTGATCATGTGGAGAAACATGAGTTGAGCATCAGGCAACATCAACATGGTAGAATTATTCCATGTGCGTGAATTCATGCATTAGATCCTTCCCACGGGATGGATTGGCAAGAGATTATGAATTGGAACTTTATTGATGGGATGATTCCTAGGAGGATACTGTTAGCCAATGACATATTGTAGCTTGGGACCTTAGGCAGGAGCAATGATGGAGGGTTGAGATGGTATCATAACCCAAAGGTCCTAGGACTTAGGTGGCATTGGGATCCAGATGAATTTATTGAGGAAAGGATTGGCGGGAGGAAGGATCCATGTATCACAGGATCCATTCAAGATCATCTAGCATGAAGGCATGGAATAACACGCTAGGTTGTGTGGGATATTGGTATTAGTAAACGAATGCTTTTGTTATGGATAGAAATGGATTTTTTTGAGGGGAAACAATCTTTGGGTAAAAGGATTTGTAATAGTCCCTTTTCTTGATATCGTTAAAATGGAAGGAATCGACCCATGGTATTTTCCCATTGGATCTTCCCATTGTATTTGCCTTTGTTTTTCAAGGGAAAAGAATAAAATAAGGTTTATAGAGATTCCATCAAGCATATTAAAGGGGATAGGAGATAGGAATTGGGATCATCAATAGTTTGTCATCTTATTCTATTTTTCAAGTTCAAGTTGGTGTGGCCAGTTCCACCTTGATCCCGGGACAAAACCCTTGAAATTATTTTGTCTACTGGATCCATCCAGGGTCCATGATTGGGCTTCAATATCTCAGATTAGTATTTTAATGGGAATCAACGCATACTGTTTGGAAGGGGTCCAATCTTATTTGTATGGGGATATATCTTGTTTTTAGTTATTAATATAAGTAAGAGGCTACATTTCCAGACCCATTTCGTGTTCGATGTTTTTGACTACAAGCATTTTAATTAGAACACTCAAGTGTGCCAATCTATTAATTTTTTAACGTTTGAAATATTAAATGGTCTCTGTTGTTGACCTCGGTTGTCATTGATGTCAATATGGCAATATTCTAGATACTAAAGGATGACATGAAGCCAAGGGGAAGTAGAATAGATTCATGAAGAGATAGAGCAAGAGAGGCATTCATATATGCAAGGAGGTCTTTGAAAGACACTTCCAAGCCAGAGGAGCCACATTGGACTAAGAGGAGCTGTAGGAGGAACCATATAGCAAGGAAGCATATCAGAGTCATCAGGAGCCATCGGAGGAGCAATGGATGCGTTTAATAGCAAACAGAGGACGCAGAGAGCCACCAGAGAAAACAGGAGCAGACAGAGCCACCAGAGGAGCAGATGGAGACGAGAGGAGCTAACAAAGCACGAAGCACCACCATCGGAGCCATAGAGGAAGCAGACAGAGTTGGAGGAGCCAAGACGAGCACACAAGAGGAGCCAAGAGGAGCCAAGTGGAGCACATCGGGTGCTTTAACACTATCGGTGGGCACATAGTACAAACACTTGGAGAAAAGTTGTTGAAACAACAATTTCTCCATTGCTGAAACACCAATTTTTCCCCATTTTTTCTAGCTATTGAACACTGTTGAAACACTTGGAGAAAAGTTACTGAAGCACCAATTTCTCCATTGCTGAAACACCAATTTCTCCATCGTTGAAACACCAACCTTTTCCGCAGCTATTGAACACTTGTGAAAAAATTTGTCGATACACCAGTTTCGGTGTTGCTAAAACACCAATTTCGGCGTTGCTAAAACACGTCCGCGGTGACATTATATTTCGGCATTGCTGAAACACCTCCGCGAAGACATTATATTTTCGTAACACCATCAATCGAAGGTAAACATGAGGAAGCTAAAGCGAATGGAGGAGGGAAGCCAGAAGGTCGAGCGAGTGTTGAGGAAGCTAAAGCTCAAGCGAGTGAGGAGGAAGCCAAAGAGCCATTGAGTAAGAAGAAACAAATGGAAAAAGGCATGAGAATGTATAAAACAGTAAAAATAGAGAAATATTGTTGTTGTTGGTGTTGTGAAGAACCAGAATGTGTGGTAGCAAATGTAGCAGGAGTGGTTAAGCGTTGTATGAAGTTGCTGGTGAACGTTGGTGAAGGTTGCTGCAGCTTTTGAACATTGTTAAAATACGGTAGAGGAAATAGAGGCCGTGTTAGGGTCCAACATAATAGAAAGAGGGTGTAGCAGAATAGAAAGAGGGATGAAGGACCAATAGGACAGTAGGCAGTCGAAGGGGAGAAACAGCCAGCAGAGAAACAGTCATGCTGAAGCATTCACTGTGACTATGAGAACATAAGCTTGAACAGAAAGTTGTTCTTTATATAGAGTTTAGTGCAGCTAACAGTAGACAGACTAAAGCTGTGTGAAGACATTATCAGAGACCACAAAGACTATTGGAGACTCTGTGTGGACAGTATGGAGAGTTGTAAAGACTTATCCATAAGAAGATTGGTTGCCATTGATGTTGTAGCATGGAGACTACAGTGAAGCTGTAAACAGACAGAACTCAATAGAGAAGAGTTCTGAGAGCAGAATATTATTACCAAAAGTGTCTTGACAAGAATAGATTGGAGTCCTTAGGGCTGGTGCCTTAGAAGTGAGAAGGATTGGAGTTCTTAGGCTGGTGCCTTAGAAGTAAGTAGGATTGGAGTCCTTGGGGTTGATGCCTCAGAAATAGGAAGGATTGAAGTCCTTGGGAGTTTGTTCTCCTAAGTTCAAGATTGGTGTCCTGGTGAAATAAAGTTGGTGCTCTAGAGGTTGGAGCCTCACAAAAGTCCAAGTTGGAGCTTGGCAACTGATTGTAACCATCTATGTATTTTATCTATTTTACTGCACAGATTATATTAATAAAAGCATTTATTCTTGCTGTTCATCTTGTGTTTTTAATATTTATGTGTTAACTGGTAAAACAATAGTGGAAAAAGAAATACTGATTCACCCCCCCTCTCAGTATTTCCAACAATTGGTATCAGAGGCAGGTTCCTTCATTCAAAGCTTAATAGCTTGAAGGTTGACATTTAGAACACAAATGGTGAGGTCAAGGAAGAAAGTCTCCAATCCTCTTAAGGATGTGTCTCCCTCTACTACTAAAATAGAAGACAATCAATTTGATGAGGCTCCCAGGCTCAATGGGAACTTTAATATATGGGAAGTAAAAATGAGGAATTTCTTATAGACTCAAGGGATTGAAATCTGGAAATCAGTGATTGATGATAGCAGGATGGACAAAGAATTCAAGGAGTACAATGCAAAAGTAGCAAAGGCAATCTTGAATGGGCTACCTGATTCTGTAAAGAACAATCTATGAAAATATTCATCAGCAAAGGATATATGGGACAAACTTCATGACCTTCACTCAAAAGGAGTACTGACCATGACCATAAATCAAGAAGGAGACCTTGAACCCGTCATAGAAGCTGAAAATGAGAATGATGACGTCAAGGCTAAAACAGACTTAGAAGACGAAGAGAATGAAAAAGATTTTGTAGAATAACTCCTCGCTAAACTTATGATTGCCATGGAAGAAATTAACAAATTGAAAGAGGAAAATGAGTAACTTAAGAAGAGAGCACTAGTTGGTAACCAAGATCAAACAAGGAAGAAAGTTGACCTCATCAAGCTTCAAGTACAATATAGGGATGAAGAGCTTGCCAAGCATAAGAAGTAATATCATCAAAGCAAAAGAAAGCATCATGAAGAAGTCGTATCCATGACAAATCAATTGGATAAAGCGAAGAAGAAGGAAGATATCTTGTCAAGCCAACTTGAACAATGGCACAAGAGCTTGAACAAACTTGAAGAAGAGATTGGTTAGTACAAGGTAGAGGTCTCCTCCCTTAAGTCTCAACTGCAAGAATCCAGGAAACAGGCACAAGGAGCTGAGAAGAAGATGGAAAGCAGTAAAGCAAAGAATGAAGAAATCTTCAAAGTGAAGTCAGATATCATCTCCCTTAAAATACAAGTAGATGAAGCTACTCGTATCAAGGAAGAAATTGAGGAAAAACTTGCTAAGAAGAATAATGAGTGTGAAAGATTGTAAGAAGAGATTATCTTCCTCAGAACAAAGGTTGAAAGGATGAACAAAACCTTGAAGAGCTCTCAAGCCTTGGATGACATGCTCAGCTATCACAGATGTCCATCTGATAAATCAGGTCTCGGATATGTAGGTGAATCCTCAAACAAGAATGAAAATGCTTTAAACAAAAGAGATGTGAAGAAGCCAGAAAGAAGTGGTGATTCTCCTAGCTCTAGCAAAGGAAAGGAGAAAAATCAAGGCTACAATAGAACAAATCCTCCTCTAAGAAGAAAACCAGCTCCAAGAAGAAATGTAGATGATGTCAAAGATGTGAGAGGCAATGGTTATCATCAAAGGATATCAAGGCAGAAAGGCTTCAGAAGTACATCAAGGAAATCCCCATCTCCCAGGTACCAAAGTTCATTTTTTGGTTATTGTTATTCTTGTACAAACTTTGGTCACATGGCAAAAGACTGTAAAGCATATCATAGAGATAGATGTTGTAGTCTCCGACAACCTCCAAGAAACAATTTTGCAGGAAGAAATCATGAATTCTTATTCATGAACAATGTAGAATGCTTCAAGTGTCATAACATTGGTCATATGGCACATGATTGTAACTTAACATGGGCTCTTACACAAGCTAGAA
>APFE030272367.1:183916-211158 GCA_000404065.3 Pinus taeda
CTTAGTATTTCCAACATCTGTAATGGCATGGATATTTCCATTGGTTGAAAATTCCTTTGTATGCAATTTTGGAATTGAAGGGTTATGTATATTTTGACAGACACATTCTGGAATTAATTAATTAACTCAAGGGCTACTAAATGAATGTGTTTTTCCAACTATGATAGAAACTGGAAAATTCCTATAACCAGATGAGGAGGGAGAGGTTTTTAGTATGATGGATTTCTAATGGCATGAGTAGCCTACAAATAATTAGCCTACACCAAGTTTACAAAGGTGGTGAAATTTGCAACATGAGAAATGTAGATAGTTAAGAATCTCAGTAGTGAAGAAACCTGGTAGGTAACTTCTCTTTACATTTTAATTTTAAATTTAGCAGGAAGCTAACAAATTGCAAAGGTAGAAGCAATGGAAGAAGATATGGTGACAACTAAGAGAGTTGTAACAGATAGCTAGTAGTGTTCTTAAATATCATGGAATAAAACCCTTACAGCTGAGAGGCTACATCAAAATTATTCATGTTGAGGTTGGAAAGTGAAGAGGACAAGGAAGTCCTCAAAGATAGGAGAAGAGAACAAGTGGTGTTGTCGAGAAGTGAGCAGAGTGCAACAACAAGAGGATCAAAGGAAGGTTGACAATTCCTAGAGGAGGTGAACCTATGATACCAAAATCCCAAGACAAAGGAGAGAAGCTTGGTGATATGTTAATGGAGGCTTGCTTTGATCTCATAGTGAGAATGGAAAATTACATGGAGGAGAAGAATGAAATAACCATTGATGATCATGTCAAGGGTTTCAGTGAAGGCCAAAAGAGAATGGAGAAGGATGCCAAAGTACATGGCACCAATAGAAAAAAGATAAATAAAGAGGAGTTTGACAAAGAGATGATTGAGTTGAAGGAGAGAATCGGAGTAATAAGACGCTAATGCAAAAGAGGGAGAAGGAAGAGAAAATATATGGATAGGATCTAAAGAAGAAGGTCCAATGGCTTACTAGAAAACTATTTTCCATTAAGCTGAGAAGGAAGATGAGACAGCTATTGAGTGCTCTATTCACAAATGAAAAACTCAAAAAAATAGTAGGTGAGTGTGGAGAGGAAGATAAATTTCTCTACTATGACAGAAAGAAAGGAACACTCCTTGGAGAAGACGATGAGGAAGATGTTGAGAAGATATTTACTAAGAATCTTATGGACTATATGAAGAGTCTAGACTAACAAAACAAGATACTGATAGAAGATATGGTGGCGTTGGCACCAAATGGAGAAAGAGAGCCTCATTAATTTAATACTGATATTTTGTGTATGGTTGCATGTCACATGAATAACATGTAAGGAAATTCATCCAAAACTATCATAGGAATAGAGGTGAATGAAATAATTATTTCCCAAAGAATTAGAGGAAGAAAAAATTCAAAATATGGCATACTAGAGGATGAGGGAGCATTGTCTCATAAAGGTAACCAAAGGGAGAAGGAACATACAAAATGATGAAGACGTTAGAAGAGGCTAGATGGCCTCATGTTTCTAAAAGTAATAATTTGCATGTGTATGTAGATCAGATAGATGTTGGACAATCATTTGAAGTTGTCATGAAGGACAAAGGACAACATTCCAATGCAATGTTGTTCATAGAAGACTAGTTGGATAGTCGCATGATCGAAGAAGACTACAAAAAGCATGTAGTGAAGGATAGTATGAGCCTGAAATGTTAAAAGCATCTAGATATTTTGTTGACCCTCACATGATGTCAATACTATTAGGGTTATGAAAGGAGAACATCAAGCAATATCATAAGGAGAAAAAAAGAAGCTTAAGGCAAGTATGTCTGAGGAAAATAAAAATTTATTTCATTCATAGCACAAGAATATGGAGCAAAATCTTGTTTTTAGGAATAACTGACAACCCTCAAATGATTAAATTGGATATTTTTTTGAGGGTGACATTGGAAGAGAACCAACAATCACCAAACAAGAAGGTATCCATGATAAACACATTTCAGGTTTAAAGGATGGAATTCTAGCTTCCATAGAGAGACCTTGGGAAAGACTATCAAATTTCCATGATGAAGAATAGGAATTACATAGTGAGGTGGAAAATGACCCAAGAAATATGTTAGGATGTTATTGAGGGCAAGTGGTACCAAGAGTTTTTCCCAACAAGAGAAGGAGTTGGCCATTCAAATTGAGAAATTATGGAGGTTGAAGGTACCTAAGAGAGGGTAAAATAAAGAGGAAAGAAAAATCAATTATAGAATTTGCTTGATTGCAAAAGGAAACATCAACCAAGCAAGAAGGAGGTATCAACAAAATAGATATTGGAATCCTGGAAGGATAAGGATAGTTGCAAGATGGCTAGGCAAGCAAGCGAATGAGAAAATGCAACATGAATTCTAGGATATTGGAGGATGCAGCAATCAAAGTAATGAATAGGAGGTCATGAAAATTTTCAACCTCGCGAGTCTGATAACGAGCATCAACCCTAAGAAATATATTTGACTAGACCCAAGCAGGGTCATGAAATTTCCAAAGGCAAAACATTCCCTTCAATATAATTTGGGAAATTGAGCAAACTAATGTAATTGCAAGGATCCATACTCTAGATAAATCTGTGTTGTTAGGTTGTTTGATGAGATGGCACTTTGGGCCAAGTGGGCCTTTATAAAATTGACAAATGTAAAACTAAGATTTTGAGTAGTTTCACATGTCCAAAATAATCTTCCTTTTGTAAAAATATCTCTGACCAATAAATTAGATACATATCTATATTGTAAATCAATCCAACAAAATAATGTTAAAGTGTCAAGCTAGAAGATTGAGCTGGGAAGAGGTGGCTTGAGGAAAGGTTGCATAAGATTACTATAAATATATTCTGGCAAAGAAATATAATAAATTTTGTCCTTATATGTATATATATGTTGCCTGATTTATAACGAACCTCATATATATGGTTGACGTTAAGGAGATTGAAGTACCCATTGTGTGGGCATATTACGTAATCAATTGCGATTATTAGATTGTCAAAATCTTTGAGGGTTGTTTCCTTGAGTGTAGCATAGTGATGAGGCTGGGGAGAGGAATGCAAAAAAATATGTGTCCAACAAATAAAGGAGAGACTACGGAATGGGTTGAACATTGTTCTCTTTCTTTCGATATCGTGAATACATACATATGCATAGATATTTGTATGTATATCAATGTTGTGTGGCTACCTATTACTACAACTGCTTTATCGTAAGGGTAGCCAGTTGTAACTCTTGGACGAGTGATTCACCTTCTTGATATCTTTTTCAGTGAGAAGTTACAGGTCAGACTTATATTTTGCAAGATGAAGGTACAGCGCGGGCACCCAGATCAGATCAGGTTGCGGTTATTTATTTAATCCTTAAAATGTAGATTCCCAGGAGCAAAGGAGTTTTGTTCATCAACAGAACCTGAGAGGTGGTCTGTCTCTAACTTGGTATGAAGTCATTTGAACTCATAGAATCTAGAGTGTGGTAAAACCCAGAGGTGTTAACATTTAAGAAAGATTGTTTCGGGTTGGCCCAACCCCTGATTCCAATATATTGTTTATCCAAGTATTGACCGAGTCTAGATCCAGCCATATATGATATCAATTTAAAAATAAAAAATCAGACCAACAGAAACACATCCTGATACAAGGAAATCCGGCTTAGTCAAGGTTCAAGTGATGAGGATATAACTATACTCCTCGACTGGAGTGGGTGGAATTAATTTAATACATATTTTGGTAGGAACCGTGGTCAACGTCATAACACTCGCCTCTCGAGTTGATTAGACTTGCGTTGGGATCCTGGATTAAAGTGTTAATGGGAAATCATAATCCAAGTGCAACAAATTATGGACCCAATGACTGTGGGAAAGTGTGCCATAAACCCTATCCAGACTCTAGGTTACAAGTGGAAGTTTTGGCTAGCAATTTGTATGTAAAGATCTCAAGTTTGAGCGACCCATATGAGGGATCTAGCCATGGTTTTTAACATTGGGTTGATGTGAACATAACTAGCCGACATACACTCTTGATTTCGTAAATTTGTGGGTCATTCCCTTATGAAATTATAAATCAATTGGCCGGATCAAGAACATCTTAAATTGGTGCCACCATGCCTTTTTAAAATTGGAATCGATTACTTCATTAAGACATTTTCTCCAAGATCACCATTGTTTTGATGATTTAGGATGTTAGGAAGGTAGGTATTGTCATATATATTTTGAAATTCACATCTAATTTGGGTTTGTGGGTTTGTGGGTTTCTGTAGGGAACTTTAGGAAAAAGTTATATTTCACGATGTTTTCAAATTGCTGAAAGCTCAGATTCACTATATAGCTCATAGGAGTTGGTTAGTATTTTAACAATGATGATTTTCTAATTTGTGAAAGTAAATTAGAGAAAAGTTTGATCTTGTAAATTAAGGTTGATAACTTTAATGTCATATCGTCACTTATTTTTATCTTCCAATTCTTTATCACACAAGATATTCTCATTAAATTTAGATGTAATAATATTATTAATGCCATCCATATAGGGATAGTCATTTACGACCATAGCGGAAATATAGGAATTTCATATTCATGGAACTTAGGCATCACTTCCAACAATCAAGCTCAGGCCCATGTCTCATTTTAGGCATTGGTCTAACCTCATGCCTTAGTGTGGAAAATTTGAAAATAGTGGGTGGCTTCAAGAACACCATTTCTCACTTATGTGCATATACTAATCTCAGGATCCACCTCTAAATATGGATTCCATTCACATTCAATATTCCGTCCCACTCTTCCCTATGTTAACTTTTTTCTACACTCTAGGGACAAAAAACTCTCTACTAGATCTTCAAACAAATAAGGAATTGTTAGAAAAAATGGGGGTTTGGATTATTTATGGACAATGATATTTTATCCCAATCTCATGACAAATATTCAAATTATTTCACCTCACCCTCTCATGAAACATGTTTCACTCAAGAAAACCTTTGAATCCATGCATAAGGTTTCTCCTCCATACATTCCCATGCCCTCATTACTTCATCCTTCATGTAATAAACTCCTCCCAAATTGCTCGAAGAGCTGGCGTGGGATCTTATGCATTGTGATGGACATGGTTGTCCAATAAATTAGTCATGATTCTATGTGGTCCTCATTTAGTGTGGCACAACAATGTTTATGACCTTGATATATTTCATGAGGTATTTGAATTACGAGAATTCTCCTCGATTTCCACCCTTTCATGGTGACCTTCCTATGCCCTCTAGATTTCATGTTTCCCTCTATCAATGGAACTAGCCCCTTTTAGTTTGCAATGTTAGGATAGATTTGTGAATCCTCATTGCAATCAACTCTACTCTTTCTCAATTGGATGAAAATATTGTGGACATCAATTTCTCATCTCAATCCATCAATATTTTGTTTGTCAACTTGCAATCTCAATAGGCTACAATAATGAAAATTATGATTCAACTCAAAGATTTTGTTTAGCAAATTGACGATGAGATTGATGTTATCTATGATATACTCTCACATATTAGCATTGGATGAAAATAGGCATCCATGGGATGACATTCCTTTGGAAATTTAGACTCTCTCTCTAATTGAAGTAATTTTTTCCCTCACATATCTCAATGTGGATTCTCTCCTTTGCTCACGTTGAACTCACTAACTCTCTTGCAACCACAAGGTTTTAGTAAATGTTTTACTTTTCATTTGTATGTTAGGAGTATATATCTGACTCTATAGTACAATATTTTTTGTTGAATTTCACAATATTACTTGTAGAAATATTATGCATGGAATATTAAATCCTATTGTCTAGGTATATTCCCTCTCACAACAACTCTTAAATTCTATACTATTGTTCTATCCATTTGGATGAATTTTGGTTAAACTAATACAAATATATTGATTTTTGCGTATATACATATATGTATATATGTGTATTGGTACTATACAAAATTCCATCTTCCTATATTCCCCAATGATTTAGCAAGGATTTGCATCTTATGTCATCCCTGCTTTAGCCACCGGTGGTTTTGGGTGGAGGTTGAAGCAATTTTAGGGATCGTCTTATCAACCATTTTGTTTATATTATTATTGTACATTAAATAGAAAGTCCTATTTGTTCACTCAATGGGAGAAAGTTCATTTTGAAGAGGAGGATTGGACATGGTGTATTCCTTTAATTTTGATTTCATGAGTTATAAAATGCTTTTTGATCTGCTCTTTCACTTTTCCAATTTCTAGAAATACTACATCACCAAACTTCACATATGTATTAAAGAGGATTTTATTCTTATCGAGCAACCAAAGGTAAAGTAATATATAGATCTCTTAAAATCCATATTTATATTTTCATCCTCCATTTCCTTTCTCATCATTATAGTTCCAATCAAGCCTTTGATGAATATCGATTCCAAGACATTTATATGAACATCGTCCAAGCCATTGTTTTCATATATTAAAGTGTCATAGGTGATCCTTTTGAGCTTGACTATCATTGCCTTTGTTTGATTGGTAATCAAATCATGCCATACTACAATATAAGTAATCGAGGATTCTCAAAATTCTTATCAATGTCACAGGTATTATTTACCACAAGAATAATATTGTTGGCATAGAGAAGAACACTAATGGTTGCACCAACAAGAGTTTAGTAACTAAAACTAACATTTTCCAACCAATATTCTAACTTATGAAAGTATATTCCAAAGATGTTTGAGGATAGGAGACCACCTTCTTTGACTCATATATTACAATTAATTTCATTCGACTAGCCCTTGGTGTTAACACTCTCATCTAGATTTATTGCACTATCTCTCTAATCAAAAGGAATTTTTAGATGTTCTAACCTATTCCAAAGATCAATTTTCGACATAGTTTCAAAATATTTTCTAAAATCAATTAAAAAATAAAGGTGATTGGTTTTATTATTTAAACTCCTATACAATGATTCTAATTATAACAATATGGTCCACATTTGAATAATGATCTCTAAAGCCAACTTGGTATTTAGCACATTTTCCATGACTTTTGAGTCGTATGCTATTCTTCTTTCCCAAAATGCTTCCATATAGCTTGGTTAAGATGGGGATAATCATAGTGATCCCATGAATAGAGGGATTACTTTTATCTCCACTTATAATGCTAATAAAAATAAGTCTTTAAGTCCAATGTTTAGGAGGGCCTTGCCTAACTAGTAACTAATGAAGAACATGTGTACATGAGAAATGAGGACTAGTCCTTTAACTTTTAAGATTTGAACTTGGTAGTATTTGATTCTTTAGCTTTGCCTTTTATAAGTCATTTAAGGCTAAAATTTATGTCTTGTATAGAAAATACTTCACAACATATAGAATCATTTGGAATGTTCCATAACAATAGGAGATTCATGAAATTTTTTGAGATAGGAGTTCTATTCCTTAGTGGAATCATACTATTGTTTTTAGTTTTACAGGTAAAAAATTACCTCCATAATGTTTTCGGAACTTGCTTTGATAGGTGAAAAATCTTCTCTTGATTTCTATTTATGTAGTGCCATATTTCCCTTTTATTTAGGGTGTTGTGTCCGTTTATCTTATTAATTTTAAGTACTGATTAAAGACACCCCTAAGAAGTTTTGTAGTATTTTAACACTCACAGTCACAAAGGGTTGGATATCCTACTTTTCCTTTTACATAACAATTCCATAGAGAATTCATTAATGATAAAGGAAGTAGGGAGGGTTGACTCAAAATTATAATATAAATATTTAATATTGTGAAGTTGTTAATAGAAGTACAAATGGTGGTACTAAAATTATGATAAATCATTAAATATTGTTCTTATATAATTGGAGATGTAATTCACTATTTAAGTACATCAAGGAAATATTAGCTTTATAAATTGGAACTTTACAACTTGTATTATCGAATTTTTTATTAATGATATATTTATTTTTAATTTGCTTACTCATTTTCCCATAGATGGGGTGAGAAGGGACATGCATTCCTTCTTATGACTACAAAACCTTCATTTCCACCACCCACTTGTTGAACTCATAATTTATGACTCATGAGAATTCAGTATAAGCGGATTCATGTAGACAACAACCTACCATATCAACTACTATGTTATCCTAGTATAAGATCAACCTTTCGTATCAATTTCCACCATCATTTGTTCATGTGGAATGAATGATTGGGTGCTTAATACAAGTTCTATTTTTCATAACAAAGCAAGGAATTAATTTTTTAAATTTTTTATTTTAGCATGTGTGTTCTCAATGAGGTTGACGTCGCATTATTTTGGAGGATTTGGCTATAGACATTGTCCCGAATCCCCTCTACACTAATAGCGTACACACTTTTCTATCATCTAGTTGTGATGTATCTATTATGGTTTTGCTTCATCTCTGCTTATGTTTCTATTCCTCAAGGTAAAGCTTTGGATGATTATAAATAAGGTAGGCCAATCTTTATTTGTTATTACAAAGCTAGGGAGAGTTATTTCACTTCTTGATTTAGCTCTAGGGTTTTCAGGTGGCCAATTCCATTTAAGAGCATGTTCCTTTGCAAATTTTTTAGGAAATTAAAGGTTTGGAGAATGGAAATAGGTAGGAGAAGGGAGCTATATCGAAATGAAATAATGATGTATACCTGGGAAACTAATTTTCTAACCAACAAAACTCAAAATCTCAAGACATAAAATATTGGAAGACCATAGATTTGTTTTGGCATCTCAAAATAGTTATTAGGAGTCTTCTTATGTATCACAATGAGGCCAAGGAAGAAATATTGCTACAGCTAGACAAAATTGATTTGAAACTTAAAGAAATCATTTCCAGGATGCCAAGTTCTACTCAATAAGGTCTAGTCGATTAGGATTCTAGGCTCATCTAAACGGCATCAACTTTAATGTGCAACCCCTCCAGTGGGTGTTTCTTTGTGTTTTATAAATTAATGTCTTCGATGACTAGGCTTATAGTTATTTTTTTCTAGTACATATGTTGATCAAATCTATCTCTATCTCTTTATGGACTATGAAATGTTATTTCTAGACAAAAAAAAAAAATTCAATTTTCTAGTTATTTTGAACATAGCATATGCTTTGGAAAAAGGACTTATTCCAATTGTGGATATCATTTCCCAAGTGGTAGGTCACTAATATTAGAAATTTTGTATAATATTTTCTTTTAATAACTAACCAAAATTGTAAAAGACAAAAATGCAACATGTGCTTAGTGGTTAAAAACATGTGTGCTTTTTGGTAAGTGATCACAAGTTGAAATCCAAAAAGGTGTAAAGTATGTACAACTCAATAAAATTTAACAACCAAATCATAAAAATCTCATAAACAATAAAGTCCCATACATCAATTTAATATGTAACTTATTAGTGACATCAAATATATGTATATATGATTAAAATAAATTTATACTCATTATATATAAATATTATATAATATATATAATATATATATAATTATAGATATATATCCTTTCAGGAATGAAATTATTTTAATCATTCATATATATATTTAAAAATAATTCATAACTTATGGTTAAAAAAATGATAATTTATATATATATATATATAAATATAATTTATAATCATAAGATAAATTAATTATAGTATTAATAAATTTATTTTAAATAATTAAAAATATGATTTTGTGTTTTTGAAAATCACAATCTCATATTTTAAAATGTATCCATTTATCAATTATTTTATGCTTCAGTAGTTAGCAGGTAGAATTGTTATCCTCTCTGTACATAAACTCAATTTTATAATGAATTAAATAACTATTAAATCATCATGTTATTAGTCTCTGCCTGGGACTAATAGCGATCGATGGATCGTTGACCTACCATTACTTGATACTTTGACCGGTTTTTTTTCGGTGTTTTCACATTTTAACCTAAGTTTGATGCTCCCAATTTTATTCAACAAAATTTTACCCAAAGGTTTTGGTTTGGCAAACAATTGAGGTCTTATTGCAGCCTTCACGTTGCCCGATGCAAAAATATTGAGGCAATCTCATCTTATCCAAAGTACATTGTGGTAGGCTGTGGAGGCAAAGTTTGCAATATCATCTTATCCTAAGTTCTTTTTCGGTGTTTTCACATTTTAACCTAAGTATGATGCTCCCAATTTTATAAAATTTTACCCAAATTTTTTTGTTCGGCAAATGATTGAGGCCTTATTGCAGCCTTCACGTTGCCCGATGCAAAAATATTTAGGCAATCTCATCTTATCCAGAGTACGTTGTGGTAGTTTTTCGAGGCAAATTTTGCAATATCATCTTATCCTAAGTTCTTTCTAGGGCCTATTCCACGTTAAGCCAACACCTAATTTAGACATTTGTTCATAGAGATATTTGCATGTTGACCACCTGTCAGCGTATGTAACCCTGTCAAAGCTTATATCACAAGCAGAGAACCCTGCGAAAAGCCTTTCAGCTCTGTGTACTCGTTCCTAACTCTGGTGAGTTCTTTTGATCTACACCGAAGCCATCAACATGACATCGAGCGAGAGACCACCTTCTGGTTACATAGCTTCAACCCCAGAAGATGTGCCAGGGAAACCACGCACTGTGGGATCCCACTTGATAGATGCAGGTGCCCAGATGCTTCAAAGCTTCACCCCTGTGAAGCAATTTCAACAGGTATTTGATTTCTTCATCTTTCTTCTATTAATTTCCTAAAGTGTTATCAGAGAATTTGGGTATGCTTCTTCAAAATTGTTTTTATTATAAAAATGATTACAGGTAATCAGTAACAAAAAAATAAATTTCCCTAATCAAATTGCTAGAATGCTAACCTGTTGTAGTGTTGCCGGAAATTAATGATAAATCACCTCTGTGGAAGCCACGTGCAGAAGATTGGTACTGATATTCTGATGGTCATTCAACACGCTCTCCTTGAGCTGAAGGTGAGTGGTGTCAATGCATTTTGTATAATTTTCAACTGCTGCGTCCCAATTTTTTTCTCTGAGTCATCATCGGAATTCAAAGTGCCTCCATCCATGGAGTTATCATAGCAAACCCAAGTGATAATGGAGATTTTATAGCGATATTAAATACTCTGCCTATCCACGTTACCATTAAAGTTATTCTTTGATAATATTAAATTTGTAAACAAAGTATAACGGACATTTTAGAGCGATATAAATATTTTAGAAAGCTTTTAATATTATATTTAATTTGTTCATATGTTTTATTTAATAAATAACGTTTTAAAACTATTTTAAAAAGTTTTTAATATTACATTTGATCTTAATTTTCATTTACATTATTTAATAAATATTTGTTTTTAAAATTACCATAAATTTGAAATGGTGGTAAATACTTTATTTTAATATTTATAGTAAATTTATTTATGTAAATCGGATTTTAAAACAACAAAATACAAAAGTGATGGAATCTGATGCGGTGGAAACATAGTTTTCTTCCCATACCCGTATTCAGAATCATTTGAAGAGCCAGTGATAATAGCAGAGGAACCATATAGACGTCAGGCTAAAGTAAAGGATTTTAATTAAAAAAATTACAACTGACCGAATACAAAGCATTGATGCAGAAGATCGTAGAATACCACATTTCCAAATAAGAAACGCTACAATTTTTTCCTTTTGAAACAATGCTCTCAGCTGAATGTTGTAGTTTTATTCGCACTTTCAGTTAAAACCCTAATTAAATTGCTATTTACAGTTCATACCTTCTGCTGTTTAATATTTATAATTTACATTTTGAAAGACTATGGTTATTTATAATTCATAGAGCTAAATGATATTTTTATACAGATGTCGCAGATTTTATACAAGGAACACCTGGTGTTTTTTCTCAAGCCAGGTGTTCTTTTCTGTGACTAAAATAAAATATACTGCTGATAAGATATGTGTTGCTTCGACCACCATACCAGATCTATTTTAACCTATCAACTAAAATAAAATGAAGTATTCATAAGATACGTGTTGCGACCCCAGTACTATTTTCTTGCTACTAGGAATCCAAACAAATAGAGAATAAAAGGCTGAGATGAACACCATACCTGAGATTGAAATAGGTCATAGGATGCCCTGCTGCTTGCTCACTTGATGACTGATAGAAGCAAATAACAAATTCAATTTCGTTTGTATTTTAACCCTGAATTAAACCAAGCATTTGCCACTAATGAAATAAATAGGACAAGTGGATATAGAAACCTTCTCTCTGCAGAGGGCTTCTGCAACAATTCGCGTCTGATCCTGCTGAGTGGTGATCTTGGAGAATTTCCTAATCAGGTAAACCCCTCCAGCCACACATAATGCCTTGAGCATTACATTTATAACCCTGCTTCCGCTTCCACTTCCACTTCCACTTCCAGCTTTGTTATTATTATCCGTATAAGCAGGCGCTCCACTGCAGCTGCTCGTTTCCTCCTCCCACAAACAAATTACATCAACCATCTTGTACTGCGTTGCCTTCAGAGAGATTGATTCAATCATTTGTTTGCCACACTGGATTGTGTCGCGTGCTAGAGGATTTAGTGCCCAATGTTGCTAGCGTGTTTGGAAGAGGGCCCAACCCACAGGTTCTTGTATTTAGCAATTTAAATTAACATCTAGAAACTTGAGAACCCAACCAGGTTCGAACTTGTGAACTCGCATAGCCAAAGCCAAAGCCAAAATGGAAGAGGGCCCAACCCAGTTCGAACCAGTGACCTCTTGATCTGTAGTCAAATGTCAATCGACTTGGGCCAACACGCTGAGATAAGAAGCATGCTCAAATGTCATTTACAAAAGAAGAAAAGGGGACAAGTGGCTTGCATGCAAGCCTGGGAGTCCACAACACGCCAGCCGCTCGACTAACAGGAGAGGACACACACATCCGTTAAGAAATTAGGAAGAGTTTATGAGGTTATGAAATAGCAATGATGTGACAGGTGGGTTGCATGCACTCCCCAAATGCTTGCCCCACGTCCTTTCCTACGCTCGGTGTCTTTACACCTGTAATAAATGACGTATATAATGGAGGTTCATATAAAAAAACTATTCTTAATATAAAAGTTAGTAATTTTAATTTTTTCTGATTTTTACATCATATCTGATTCCTAAAAAAAATAATTATAAAAACCAAACATACCATTTTTTATGATCTTAGTTAATAATTGATTATTTTCCTAAACAAGCCTAATTTTTATCAATATATTAGGTCATATTGAATACATAATAGTTTTTTTAATTGTAAATAAAACTTTTAGGTCATATTGAATATAGAATAGTTTTCCGTTTTTAATTGCAAAATGAAAATTTAAATTAAATAGATGTCATATTTTTCTTTTCTGAAAATAACTACTTTCATCCTTTTATTAAAAAATTACATATTAAATACAAAGAAATTATTATAAAAAAAAATTACATATATAAATACAAAGAAATTTAACCGTTTCTAAAATATTCAAAACCTAAAATCTAGTGTATTAAAAAATAATCACTGTTATCAAATTTACATTAACATAAATTTAAAATTCCAACCTTCTTCGAGTGATCCACTTGTGCATTATGTTTCCTCTTATCGTCGTCGTCCCATCTTGGATGAAACGAAAAGTCCTGCATGATATCATTCAACTATTCACTGATTAGATTTGTCTATTTAATACTTGGTGTAACTGTGGTTAAAGAAGCAAAACAATCCACAGCACCTGTAAAATATTATCCAAGAATTTTTCAAGCACCGTTATGATAGTATGATCGTCCTGTGCAGCACCCACATGAATTGATGTCAGCTAGCTTCTTTGCCGAAAGCACGAGAAATGGTGCACAAATCAAAAAAAACTTCATTCATTTGTGCTTGAGGGAGGCCATTCACTTACAGCAAGGACTACCGGCTGCATGCAGCACTTGTTAAATATGGGAAAAAATTATATGAAGAATTCAAATTAACTAATTATTCTATTATATGGAAAAAAAAAATATTATCCGGGAAAAAACAATAACAAAAAGTAAAAATAAAAATGAATGATTATAATAATTCTTATTATTTCAAAGCTTCATTGATCCGCAACTTATTCTATGGACACTATCCAATATGATTTTACCA
The DNA here is from genome assembly GCA_000404065.3 of Pinus taeda. Taxonomy (NCBI): domain Eukaryota; kingdom Viridiplantae; phylum Streptophyta; class Pinopsida; order Pinales; family Pinaceae; genus Pinus; species Pinus taeda. Next base: position 197,980 of record APFE030272367.1, read on the forward strand.
AGAGGCAATTCCTCAAAGAGATGATGTTCTCTAACGTAATCTGAAACTTTAAATTTCCCTTTATTAAGGATGTGACATCGATCTTTTGACATAGACATCCCACCGATTTAATTGCTCGAAGGAAGTGTTTGCAATGTTGGGGATTTTTCTGGTAAAATCCCAAAAACAAAAAAACAAACTGAATACAGAACAATGGTCTATTTTTCTCCTCAGGATCTTTTGCACAGGGAAGCAAATAAAATTTCTCAGAACAGAGATTTTTCACACCAATAAAACCTTTATATTCATTAATAAAAATCCTGATACATGTTTCTTCCTCTTTCTCAGAGGGATTCACCAAAAACTTTCACAAAAACAAAATTACCCTACCTCTTTTACAAATGATTTTACAGTGCTGTGTAAAATCTTCTTTCACATTTACTGCTGTAAAATAACTTTTACATTTACTGCTGTAGAATAAAAATTCTTACATAACTTTACTGTTGTAAAAGAAATTCTTACACATTCACTCCTGCGTGAAATTCTTCATTACATTCGAAATGTTGTGTTTTCACATTTCATATTCAAATATAAAAAAAAAAATTACATTTCCTTCCCATTCGTTTCAACAAACAACTACAAGCACTTGTAGGAAGGAATCCAAATTTCATTCACTGTCGTGAGTCTTTTTCTTTTTGCACTGCTGTGTTCCCATGTTCCTTTTTTTCACTGCTTCGAACCCTCTGCTTCTCATCCCATGTGCAATAATAATTAAAAGTCAACACCAAAACAAAACTATATGGCGTACATACCATATGGGTTAACAATTAAAAACATTACATGCCGTAAAAACTTTAAATACTTTACCTAAGACTATGACAAAAATACTAAATGCATTAAATGAAACGTGCTGTAAAAACCAAAAATAACATTATGGCAGGTTGAATGAGATCCTTGTCAGTTGACTTGATCGGACGCAATTCACACACCTAACTCACACAAACCAATCGAAATTTACTTTTCGGGGAATGGGTGGTTCTGTGTTCGTACACAGGACGCGTGTTAGTTAGTTGGCGTGTTCGGAGGCCCTCTGACAAACACAACTTTTTGCGAAAAGCGGTGCGAAATGAACTGGGGGTTTTCTGGAGTGGTTTTGCGTTGCCGTTTAATGTTCTCGCACGGCAGGTGAAATTAATGTTTCAACACTCCCCTTTAATTTCAACTGTTGGGCATTCAGTCATACCCAAACATTTTCTCAAAAATTCAAAGCTTTTCTCATCTAATGGCTTGGTCAAAATGTCTGCTACCTGTTCCTGAGTCCTGCAATGTTCTAAGACAATTTCTCCATTGCTCACCAATTCCCTGATGTAATGAAATCTCGTGTCAATGTGTTTCGTTCTCTTATGAAACACCGAATTCTTTGATAATGCAATAGCTGAGCTATTGTCACAAAAAATCACTGTTGCTTTTCCATGCTCTTGGCCTAAGCTCCTCAACATCCTTCTCATCCAAACTGCTTGACATGCTGCTGCTGTAGCTGCCACATATTCTGCCTCTGCTGTAGACAATGCTACAATGGACTGCTTCTTAGAAGCCCATGAAATGGCTCCTGAAACCATGTGAAAAACATAACCGGAAGTGCTTTTTCGATCATCTACACTTCCAGCCCAATCACTATCAGTGTATCCAACTAAATCTGAACATTCTGAGATAGTATATAAGATGCCAAACCTTTTAGTAGCTTTAACATATCTCAGAATTCCTTTTGCTGCTTGCCAATGTGCTTCCTTTGGCCTCTCCATGAATCTGGAAATTAAACTAACAGCAAACATTATGTCAGGTCTAGTTGCAGTTAAATACATAAGCCTGCCAGCTATACTCTTGTACAAACTAGGATCAAAATCCTTGTTGTTGTCCTCTTTGCTGAGTTTTAATCCCATTACTGTGGGAGTGATTGCTGCCTTGCACTCTTGCATATTAAATCTGCCCAACACTTCATTTACATATCTTGCTTGAGAGATAAAAATTCCATTTTCATTTTGATCTACTTCTATTCCTAAAAAGTATCTCAGCAAACCCATGTCAGTCATTTCAAATTCTTCTTTCAGGACTGCTTTGAAATTTTCAATGAGGTAGTCATCATTACCCGTAAAAATCACATCATCAACATATAACACAACAATTAGCAATTTACCATCTTTTTCTTTGATGTAGATTGTGGGTTCTCCCTCACATTTGTCAAATCCATTCTCTAGTAGGTAGGAATCTATCCTACTGTACCATGCTCTTGGCGCTTGCTTCAGCCCATAAAGAGCTTTCTTCAATTTGCACACTTTGTGCTCTTCACCTTTCTTCTCATAGCCTAGAGGTTGTTCAATGTAAACCTCTTCCATTAACACTCCATTCAAGAATGCTGACTTCACATCCATTTGGTAAACTTTCCACTTGTTTTGTGCTGCTATGGATAGCACCGCTCTCACAGTTTCCATTCTTGCAACTGGTGTGAAAGTTTCCTCATAATCTCTCCTATACTATTGCTTGTATCCCTTGATAACCAGCCTTGCCTTGTGTCTTTCTATCTTGCCTTCAGCATTGCACTTGGTCTTATAAACCCATTTGACTCCAATGACTTCTTTACCTTTTGGTAGTTCAATCAAATCTCATGTTTTGTTTCTCTCTATGGCATTCATTTCCTCATCCATAGCTTCTATCCATTTCTTATCTTTAATTGCATCTTCGAAATGAATAGGATCATCAACACGACAATATAAAGCAAACAAGGAATTCATTCCTTCATCATAAATATCACTTAAATTTCTGAATTTCTTACCTCTTTCATTCGGTGTGCAAGTGCTTGAAGATGCACTTGAATTTCCACTTTGTTGTGTGCTTGGAGAAGCACTTTCATTTCTCCTCAAGGGTGTTCCTTGCTGTCCTTGTGTTGGCGCTACAGTTTGGGGAGGTATTTCAGCCATCTCCTCATCATCTTCATCATGAGACAAACAGTTTTTAACATTCACTGTTTTCTCTATGCTTCCATCCCAAGCTTCTTCCTCAATGAATTGAACATCTCTGCTAATAAAAAACTTCTTGGTGCATGGGATATACAACCTGTAAGCTTTGGATTCCTCACTGTATCCAATGAAAAGACATTTCTCCCCTTTGCTGTCCAACTTCCTCCTTCGCTGATCTGGAATGTGTGCATATGCGACACATCCAAAAATTTTCATGTGGGTGACTCCTTGCTTTCTCCCACTCCATGTTTCTTCCGGCACTCTATTCATCACTGCTTTTGTAGGACACCTGTTCAAAATATACGCTGCACAATTTACAGCTTCAGCCCAATAATCATTTGGCAAATGCTTTGCCTTCAACATGCTCTTCGCCATATCCATAATGGTCCTGTTCTTCCTTTCAGCAACTCCATTTTGCTGTGGGGTGTACCTAGCTGTGAATTGCTTATGAGTTCCATTTTCTCTACAAAACCGTAGGAATTCCTTGGAGATATACTCACCTCCTCTGTCAGTTCTCAAAACTTTGATATGCAACCCGCTTTGATTTTCCACAAGTGCTTTGAAATTTCGGAATTTTTCAAACACTTCACTTTTGTTTTTAAAAAATAGACCCAAGTCTTTCTAGTAAAATCATCAATGAATGCTAGAAAATATTGGCTGCCTGCCAAAGATGAAGTTTGCATCGGTCCACATACATCTGAGTGGACAATCTCTAAGGGTGCCTTTGCCCTTATGCTTTTCCCTGATGGAAAACTTTCTCTGTGTTGTTTCCCCAATATGCAACCTTCACAAAGGCTGTCCGGTTTCTCTATCAATGGTAATCCTCTTACCATCCCTTTTCTACTCAACAAATTAAGACCTCCAAAGTTGAGATGTCCAAATCTCAAGTGCCACAACCAATTTTCATCCTTTGGCACACTTTGGAAAGCCTCTTGGGTAACTACTGCAATTACTTCTTTGTTTTTCAAATCTGCCTTTATTCTAAGAGGGAACATCATGTTCCTTGTCATCTTCACTTCAGCAATACATCTTTTGCTGGGTGCTACATCCATGATGGTGCATACATCATTCTTAAAGAAAACATTGTACCCCTTATGGACAAGCTGTCCAATACTCAAGAGGTTACACCTCATTCCAGGGACATAGTAGACATTTGCTATGGTTTTCTTTTCACCATTTTTTGTAAATATTTTGACTTCTCCTTTTCCCATAACAAAAATTTTGCTATCAGTCCCAAGTGTAACTTCTGATTTCACGTTTTGATCTAAAGCAGAAAACAGGGCTATGTTTCCTGTCATATGGTTGCTGCAACCTGAATCTAAAAACCATATGTCTTCACTATTTGTTTCAGCTATGTTACAAGCCAACATCGCATTATCTTGACTGATGTTTTCTCTAGTGACATTGGCATTTGGTCTATTACCCATATCATGTTGTTTCTTCCTACATTCATTGGCATAGTGCCCATATTTTTTGCAGTAATAACATTGGACATTGGATTTTTCATACCTTTGTCCTTGAGCATGATGTAGTCCTCTTTGTTGGCTGCTGCCTTGGCCTTGGTTCTGATTTGGATTGCTGCCTCTTCCTTGAGCATTTGTTGGGCTGTTCCTTCCACCTCTGCTTTGGCTTCTGCCTCTTCCTCTCTTGTTTCCTCTGCCTTGACCTCTTCCTCTTCCAAAGGCCATCTGAGTCTTGAAGGCTTGCTCTAGAGATGAGTTTTCATTTCTACTCAACCTCTGCTCATGTGTTATCAGTGATGGATGGAGTTCATCAATTGAAAAGTTTGAGAAATCCTTTCTCCTCTATGGTGGTGACTATCACATCAAACTTTGAGGATAGGACTCTCAATAGTTTCTCCACAATCCTCCTTTCTTCAAGAACTTCTCCATGAGTCTTCATCTGTGTGACCAATCCAATCACATGTGTGACAAATGAGTCAATATTGTCTGACTCTTTCATGTTCAAATTCTCAAAATCTTTCCTCAGCAACTGTAGTTTTGTTGTCTTCACTTTCTCCATGCCTTGATAGGTTGTTTTGAGAGTTTGCCATGCTTCTTTGGATGTCTTAGTTGCTGCTATCCTTGGAAACACACTCTGGTCCACTGCTTGATACAAAAATACAAGGGCTTTGGAATCCTTTTTCCTATTGCTCTTTAATAGATCTTTCTCTGCCTGAGTTAATCTATTAAACTCATTTTCATTTGCTGGTTCTTCAAAACCATCTTGAACCAATTCCCATAAATCTTGACAGACAAACAGGGTTCTCATGGTTATTGCCCAATAGTCATAGTTTTTCCCATTGAACTGTGGGAATTGAGGATTAAACATACCCATGCTGGTGGTGGTGCTGGACATTCTAGCACTCTTTAACTATGCTTCTAAATCCTTGACTGTGTATTTAAGACACTGACTGTTTCTTCAGCAGTAACACAATTTTTTTTTTGAGGAATACCTGAATCCTTTTGCCTGAAACTTCACTTTGTTGGAAAAGATTTACTGCTGCAACAAAAGGAACCTTCCTTCAGCTTCTTGAACTCCTTCAAAGAGCCTGGATCTGCTCTGATACCACTGTTGGGGATTTTTCTGGTAAAATTCCAAAAACAAACAAATGAGCTGAATATAGAGCAATGCTCTGTTTTTCTCCTCAAGATCTTTTGCACAGGGAAGCAAATAAAATTTCTGAAAACAGAGATTTTTCACACCATTAAAACCTTTATATTCATTAATAAAAAGCCTGATACATGTTTCTTCCTCTTTCTCAGAGGGATTCACCAAAAACTTTCACAAAAACAAAATTACCCTGCCTCCTTTACAAATGATTTTACAGTTTTGTGTAAAATCTTCTTTCACATTTACTGCTGTAAAATAGCTTTTACATTTACTGCTGTAGAATAAAAATTCTTACATAAGTTTATTGTTGTAAAAGAAATTCTTACACATTCACTTGAAATGTTGTGTTTTCACATTTCATATTCAAATTAAAAAAAAAAAATTACATTGCCTTCCCATTCGTTTCAACAAACAACTACAAGAACTTGTAGGAAGGAATCCAATTTCATTCACTGTCAGGAGTCTTTTTCTTTTTACACTGCTGTGTACCCATATTCCTTTTTTGTCGCTGCTGCGAACCCTCTACTTCTCATCCCGTGTGCAATAATAATTAAAAGTCAACACCAAAACAAAACTATATGGCGTACATACCATATGGGTTAACAATTAAAAATATTACATGCCGTAAAAACTTTAAATACTTTACCTAAGAATATGACAAAAGTATTAAATGCATTAAATGAAACGTGCGGTAAAAATGAAAAATAACGTTCTTGCAGGTTGAATGAGATAAAAATAACGTTCTTGCAGGTTGAATGAGATCCTTGTCCGTTGACTTAATAGGACCAATTCGCACACCTAACTCACAAAAACCAATCGAAGTTTAGTTTCCGGGGAATGGGTGGTTTTGTGTTCATACACAGGACGCTTAGTGGGCATGTTCGGAGGCCCTCTGACAAATACAACTTTTTGGGAAAAGAAGTGCAAAATGCATTGAAGTTTTCTGGAGTGGTTTTGCATTGTCGTTTAATGTTCTGGCACGGACGGTGAAATTAATTGTCACAATCCTCTATAAAAAAAAAAAAATTTAACTACAATATATTCCTAACCTATAAAGGTTTACCATATCACGGTGACATGCATTGATATAAAGCTTGGATCTATTTTTAATTTGTAACTACGCATTGATATTTATATGGCTCATTTTTATAAAACATTAAAGCATTCAATATGCGATATCGAATATTAAAATACATAGAAATTGATGTTATTACACCACACCATATCCAATCTTCCCGATTCATCGTCGGGTTAACAAATACTTGACACCTGTGATGAGGTACAGTCACCCATCTGCCAGAAGGTGTAACATTTATGGCAACCGCAGGGTCACCACTTCCTCGGGATCACCATTACTGTGGACGGTTTTGATCGCTCCTCCGCAATCGGACGGTGGAGGTTTCCAGGGTTTTGGCGGCATTGTTTTTAGGGTTGAAGAGCGGGGGTTCCGGGTCATTTGTCTTTGTTCGGGTTGCCGAGAGCGGCTTTCAGTTCTCCTCCGCCATGGTTTCTTTAGTCTGGTCTCGACTCTGGTTAATTCCACCACCCTCGAACCGTTACAGGCGAAGAGCTCTCCGTTGATGCCTTGCTTCGGCACATCCTCGACTGGTATGTAACCCTTTTTGCTATGATTTCTCAGAGAAACTATCTTGCTATGCGTTGATATAATTAATAATTCACTGATGTTCACTAGCAGGTGTCTGTGGTTTCGTAATGGCGGTAGCCGCGTTGAAGGCACAGGGGTTTGCTTCCATATCACCACCCAGGTAAGTTAAATAACTCACAGACTTTTGTTTTCGGCTATTGCAAATGTTCGCCGCCTTATACTACCTTGTTTCCTGCCAGGTCTAATGATAAATTTGCCATTGAAGACGAGTCACGGTTGTCTTCCTTTGCATTGGTTTTATTCAGAGTTCAATGCATAGAACGAGTCTCCTAGGGTTTAGGGTAGTCTGGCTTAAGACTCGAACAGAGTTATCTGTGTATAATTTCAATGACGGTAAATTATTAGGTTCTCAGATTAAGCTATTTGTAATGATTGGGTCACTATAATTACCGCTTATCTTGTTTTGACTGTTACAGGTTTTTACCCGACCTGGCCGGTGTCAAAAGGGGTTTCCCTACTTTTTTTTTCATCATTGTTAATATGTGAGTTCCCATAACTGAAAGGACCGGCTTTGTCTCATTATTTTCCGTATAGAATGATAATTTTATTTGGTCGTTTGATTCGCCCGTTTGGTTTTCGATTATGATTCTTACAGTTTTGTTTCTATTCGGCCGTCGGCCTACTTATTACCTCACGATATTGTAGTCAGATTTGTACTAGAAAGACTTCATCTGATAATTTTCCTCTTTCGTTAATTCGTTATATCATGAGCTCTTTTATGTGTACTTCTGCTGTGTAATGATCTTGGAATCTTTGAGGAAAAGATTCGGTTGTCTGAACAGAGTGATGCTGTGTTCTATTTGTCGTTGAATCATACGATGACTGTGATGGCATGTTCAAACTCTGGCTATTTAATGAAATCTCTTTTCCTTTTCCCTTAGCAAGTAAAACCCGGAATAGTTATTTCAATAGATGGATTCTTTTGACATTGGGTTTCGGCTCTTTCGCTATGGCTTACCTCCACCAGGTGGTGCTCACCTGCGCGCAACTGCTCAGACTGAATACTCATTTATTATCGAAGTCATAAATTTACTTTATGCTATGACTCTGTTTATTTATGTTTAATAAGGGTTTTATCTGAACGATAGCGAAACTATCGCTATCAGGAAGTGCCCATTAATTGATGGTGATACTTATGAAAACTGTATTATTTGTCAAGCCGCTGGTTGTTTATTTCTATTGCTGCGTTCATTACATACAGTATTTTGGCCTGGTGTTAAGAGGGCTTTTGTTCATGTTATCCGACGGATAACTGTTTCACTTAATTTGATGATTTGGTTCTAAATACAGAGCTTGAGTTATCTTGCTATATATATTTTCATATAACTTTACGCTATTGATTTCCGCATCCTGATACTGTTCTTTTCATAAATCTCTGTCTGCCTATTTGTCATATGAACATGTCTTTTATACAGAAAGCTGTACAGAAAGTAATCTATTTACTCTTCATAAATCGTTGTCTTTCTATTTGTCATATGAACATGTCTTCTATACAGAAAGCTGTACAGAAAGTAATCTATTTACTCTTCAGATATCTATCTTTCTTGTTTATGATTCAGGTTAATGTACAAACAGGTATAATGTATAGGTTTTACTTGGACCTTCAGTTTTCTGTTCTCTGTTCTTTATTTACGCATCTGTTATAAGGAATAACATAAATGATAATAATAATCTAAAGCCTGCTTCATAATCTAATGACGATTAAATATTAATAATCAACTATTGCCACGATTATCAATACTCAAACCTGGGGTTTAGTAGATTTTGTATACTTACCTGTACTCCTGTTGCTCCCTTCCGCTCTGCTACCACCTACAAAAGACTATCTGATGCTTGATATCCACCCAGCCACGAGACCAGTCTTCTGCACTGCGTCTCTCCCTCAAGCAACCCCTTGCTGGCCATAGCCTCTGCAATGGGAAAGCACAATTGTGCCGGTGCTATCTGGTCCTCACCAGACGTAGCACCTTTTCCATAGCTCAGTGCCTCTTTTCTCTTCTGTTATTTTTCCTGTTTGTTCAAAAAACAACCCAGGTCTTTTCTCCTCTTCTTTTTCTAAGGAGAAGAGAAACAGTTAGGGTTTCACCCTAATATATTGGCAACTGCTTTTCCTTTTCCTCTCATGCATCAAGAGAGGAAAATAACTTTCTTTTTACATGAAACTGTCATGCACACAAAATTACGCATTTCATATTATTAATTTTAAAACATATAATATTTCCATCACTTCAAGAAGATAGTAATTTCTGTTTATCTTTAACCACAGGGTAAATAAGTAATTTATTTACGTAAACTTATTTGGTCATTACATCTCCTCCGCCTGAGATTGGACACCGTCTCGGTGTCTCTCAGAACCGAACAGATCCGGATAGGTCTTCCTCATTAATTCCTCATCTTCCCAAGTGGCCTCGTCAGGTCCAAAATGTCGCCATTGAACCTTAACTTGGGTAATAACTCGTTTCCGCAGCTGCACTTCTCTCTGGTCGAGAATGCTCAGCGGTTCGACCAGAACTTCTCCTTCCGGTTTGACCTGCAATACCCAATTTGTAAGTTAGTTTTTTTTTTTTTTTTTCATGTGCAATTCTTGCGGGATTTAACATAACTCATGCCTACCTGGATCTCTTGCCAACGTATCACATGTCTAGGATTATACACATACTTCTTTAAAACAGAAACATGAAATACATTATGAATTCGGATGTGACTTGGCAGGGCCAGCTGATAAGCCACTGGTCCGACCCTTGCCAAAATTTGGAAGGGTCCACAATACCGTGGTGCCAGTTTGGCGCATCCGCTCCACTGTAAGGTGCTTCTTTTGGCTTGAATCCGAATATACACATGGTCCCCAATTTGAAATTCCTTAAATCTCCTTTTCCAATCAGCGAAATTCTTTTGCCTATCCTGGGCAGCTTTCAAGTTGACACGTACCTTCTTCACCATATCCTCCATTTCTTTTAGCATTTCAGGACCTAAGCTCAATTTATCTTCCAGTCCTCCCCAACTAGTGGGTGTACGACATTTTCGTCCGTACATAACTTCAAATGGGCTCATCTGTGTTGAGGTATGGTAACCATTATTATATGTGAATTCTACCAAATGTAAATAATCTTCCCACCTCATGGGTTGTTGCATGACATACGCCCTTAACATATCTTCTACCATCTGATTCACTCGTTCCGTTTGCCCATCAGTTTGCGGGTGATATGCCGTGCTGAAGCTTAGTTGAGTCCCTAATTCAGCAAATAATGTTTTGCAAAATGCTGAAGTGAACTTCACATCACGATCGGAAATTATGGTTTTCGGTAGACCATGTAATCTAAATATATTCTGCATAAAAATATGAGCAATCTGTGCAGCTCTATAGGTAGATTGCACAGGTATGAAATGTGCAGCTTTACTTAGCTTGTCCACTACTACGAAAATGGAGTCATTGTTCCTTTTTGTCTTAGGCAGTCCTGTGATGAAGTCCATGGAGATGACTTCCCACTTCCATTCCGGAATTTGCAGTGGTTGTAACAATCCTGCTGGGTGTTGATGTTCCGCTTTAATCTGCTGACATTCTAGGCATTGCGATAGGTATTCGACAATATTCCTCTTCATTCCTGGCCAGAAATATTCCTTTCGGATTGCTGTTATCATCTTCTGATAACCCGGATGACCTGCATAATGACTAACATGGAATTCATCCATAATCAGATTTTTGATCCTGCTTTGATTTGGCACATATAACCGTTTCTTAAAATAAATTCTGCCAGCATCGTCCACTTCATATTCCTGTTGGCTGTCCTTTTTAGCCGATTGCTGTATTTGTAATTTTAGCTGCTGATATTCGGTGTCTTGATCTGCAATTTCCTTTATAATTTCTAAGAAGGGACTTTTCCATCCACTAATGGAAATTTCATACAAATTTTGTACCTTCCAGCTCAAAGCGTCAACCACCTTATTTTCCTTCCCCTGTAAGTGTTTTATATCGAAATCAAACCCACTTAAAAAATCTACCCACCTTGCTTGTCTAGCATTTAAGGTAGGCTGGCTGAAGTAGTTGGTCAAGCTGTGGTGGTCGGTATGCAGCAGAAATTTTCTGCCCATGAGATAATGTCGCCACATCTTCAGGGCATGTATCACGGCAGCCAACTCCAAATCATAAGCAGAATATTTCTGCTCGTGATCTTTTAATTTGCGAGACTCGTAAGCTATTACTCTGCCTTCTTGCATTAAAGCTCCTCCCAATCCTTCTTTACTGGCATCCGTACATACCACGTAATCCTTATTAGGATCTGCTATACTTAACACGGGTGCTGTGGTGAGTAAATGTTTTAATTGCTCAAAACTTTTCTGGCAATCTGGGGTCCAATGAAATAGTTTCCCTTTCTTCTGTAATGAGGTAATGGGAAAGGCCACCTTAGAGAAGCCTGCCACGAATCTCCTATAATATCCTACCAACCCCATAAAAGATTGGACATCCGTTACATCTTTGGGAATTGGCCAGTCCATTATAGCTTTTATCTTTTCCGGATCTACTGCAATTCCTTCTTTTGAGATTACGTGACCCAAATACTGAATTTCTTCCTTGAAAAAGTCACACTTGCTAAATTTAGCATACAACTGATGTTTCCGCAGGGTCTGCAATACTATTCGAAGATGCTCACAATGTTCTTCAATATTGCGTGAATAAATTAGAATATCATCAATAAATATCAGCACAAACTGATCCAAGTAAGGATGGAAGATACCATTCATTAGACACATGAAGGTTGCCGGGGCGTTGGTGAGGCCAAACGGAAAAACTACAAATTCATAGTGTCCATACCTGGTTCTAAAGGCTGTTTTCGCGATATCTTCATCTTTAATTCTGATCTGATGATAGCCTGATCGTAAGTCGATCTTGGAGAACACGGTTGCACCTTTCACCTGGTCAAACAATTCATCTATCCGGGGAAGAGGATATTTGTTTTTAATAGTCAACTTATTCAGTTGTCTGTAATCAATACACATCCCAAGGGTGCCGTCTTTCTTTTTAACAAATAGCACCGGGGCTCCCCATGGAGACACACTCGGACGGATGTAGTTTTTCTCAAGTAACTCCTGCAACTGCATCTTTAATTCTGTCAGCTCAGGTATACTCATTCTGTAGGGCGCTCGTGACACTGGTGCAGCCCCCGGCACCAACTCTATGGTGAAATCTATGTCTCTCCGCGGCGGCAGCCCGGGAATCTCTTCCGGAAACACATCCGCAAATTCTTGTATTACTGGAATGTTATTCAAAGATGTTGTCTTGTCCTTAGAATTTGAAAAACCTACTTGGATGGCATACACTTGACAGCCCTTCCGTATACATTTTACCAGCTGATTTGTAGTTATCGACCGGACCTACACAGGTCGCTTAATACCCTGCATTTCTTTGCTGTTTCCTTGCTGATCTCTGTAATAGATGATTTTGTTTTTACAGTCCACCAATGACCAATGCTTTTCCAACCAGTCCATTCCAATTAAAATATCATAAGAACCTAGAGGGAGTATGTTCAAGTCGGCTGTTATTGGCTGGTCTGCTATAGTGAAAGAGCAGTTATTGATCTTAGAGGTTACCTTCCGTTTAGCTCCCGTGGCCAATTGTACTAACCAAGGATTTTTAAATTTAACAGACTGTAAATTACAACGTTCCACTACTTTTGGATTTACATAACTTAGCGTGGCCCCAGGATCAATTAAAACAGATATGGGAAGGTTTGAAATTTTACCTTCGAACTCAACCATTGTTGGCTAGTACTCCGCCTACCGATCCTCCAATGCTGCATTGATTCTGGGTACGCTTCGTCCCACTTCACCAACAGTTGAAGCTTCATGAATCTGGGATAACTGTTCAGTTCCTTTTCGCTGTGGGCAATTCTTAATGTAATGAGGTCCCCC
>APFE030272370.1:0-12079 GCA_000404065.3 Pinus taeda
ATAAAATAATATATAACTTGTCCTGTTCTAGGGGGTCAACATGCCCATGTCCGACACTCAAATCCTCGTGTCCTTCGTGTCTCGTGTCCCCGTGTTAGGTGACTTAGTTTGTGACCCAGACTAATGACATACTCTCCTTTCACAATGTCTGGAAATAGGGACATTACAACCTCCCCCCCCTTTCCGAAATTACTTGACCCCAAGCAATTCTAACCCCAATACCAGGATCCGAAATGAATTTGAAGAATCCATCTTGCATAACTGAGATGGAATCCAAAATCTGTATGCGAGGACCAATTCTTGGATCCCAAATGAATTTGAAGAGGGCTTTGCGAAACTCCTACTACATCAATAGAATGTCCTGTTCCAGGGGGTCAACATGCCCATGTCCGACACTCAAATCCTCGTGTCCTTCGTGTCTCGTGTCCCCGTGTTAGGTGACTTAGTTTGTGACCCAGACTAATGACATACTCTCCTTTCACAATGTCTGGAAATAGGGACATTACAACCTCCCCCCCCTTTCCGAAATTACTTGACCCCAAGCAATTCTAACCCCAATACCAGGATCCGAAATGAATTTGAAGAATCCATCTTGCATAACTGAGATGGAATCCAAAATCTGTATGCGAGGACCAATTCTTGGATCCCAAATGAATTTGAAGAGGGCTTTGCGAAACTCCTACTACATCAATAGAATACTATTGATCCTTGTGCCTCCCGCCTTCTAGTTTTTCTCCCCTACATGGTCAATCTTTGCAATACAAGGGAATAATTCACTTGGATCCCACTGTGAAATAGAGAATCTAGCATCGCCAGTGTCCGAACACTCCAACTATGCTTTACTCTTGGCTATAACTATAAGTAATCTCTCATAAGTTTCCCATTGATAGGGTACCAACTCATAATCTCCCTCTAGTCTAACTGTTGGGGACTCCTACTACAGTAAATGTGAACTACCACCATAACACCTTTGAACTCCTTAAATTCCTACAGAGTCTCCCCACTAGTCATCAACAATCCCTGAAACAGACAACCATCCTGACACTACACTACTTTGATTATAACTGAGATGTCACTATGCCATAACTCTGACTTCTATTTTTTCATTGCAATGTACTTTCTATCTTGCTCTAACATCTTGCAATCTTGTATCTTTGCTTCCTTGTACCATCCATCCATCATCTTCTCTCTATGTGGGCTGAGAAATAATGTGCAAGGTTGCTTGTTACTCGCACTTCTAATCTCTTGCAATTGTGAACTCAATGTGTTGCAAGCCTTTCTTATGTACTTATGAAGTGGGCTACTGTACATCTCACCCCTTGCTCTTACTAAAAGCAACTCAAGAGCAAGTTTCTGCTGTTGCCCTACCATGTGTTTTAATTGCTCCTCAATGCTAAGAAGCTTGACAACTACCCTTGTATTCTTGATCCTCCATTCTTCAAGCTTACTATCCTTCTTCAATATTGTGCCCTTAAGCCTCTTGAGTTTTTCCTTTATTTCTAAGAGGCATCCTGCAAACTCCTGCAAATCCACAACTTCTTCACACCTTTTCAGCTCACCCATTTGATCTTGGGTGTCACTGCTTCTATCATCCTCTTGTGTAGATGATGAGGAATGCACTTCACCAACTCTTTCTTATTCTACTGGTTCCTCATTAGTTGACATGTTTTCTTCATGGGGTATGGCATTAACCCCACGCTCCACGGTTTCACCTACTCTTTTGTCCTTAGCACCCTTGACTGCAAGCAATCTTTTTGTTTACCAATTCCTTGCTATTGACCAATTGTCCTCCTTTCCTGCTGTGATGGACAATTTTGCTTCCTTCCCTTTTGGTTCTTACCCTTGTTGGCATAACATTTGACTTGCAACCCCATTGAATTTAGCTCTCTTTTAGTAAGCTTCCTTTTGAACCATTTAAGGTTGAGCTCAATCAATCTTCCTGTGAGATCATGAGCAATAGGTGAAACAACCTACTCTTTCCTCGAAATAGCCAACACCTTTGATTGCAGTTGCTTGCAAATGACATCATCATCACCTAAAATCAAAGACAAAATACTTCACATGCTTGCTTTTACAATGCCTGGATGATATTCCTCTGATGTTGGTGAAGAAACAATAGAATATCTGGAAAATCAAATTACTGCAGTCTAGATTGAACATAATGTCACACTTTTTGGTTTTGGCCACCTTATCGAAGATCTTGAGTTTCTTACCAAAGGTAAGGTCCTCGATATCCTGCAATCCTTGGAAGCACTCCACAGTCAGTTGTAACACCTTTCTTAGAATGTCGTCATTGTAGGGGGGAATAGGAGTAGTTATCCTTATGATCTCACAGAGGTAAGAAGCAATTGCAAGTCTTTCATCCTTACAAGAATGTTCCATGAACCTATGCCGGATCAAGGCAAGCATTGATGGCTTCACTGCCCAGCTTAATATCCTCCAGTTAGATTGGGTTACTTTGGACAAACATGTGTCCAAATCCTCCAATTTAGAGTGAACATCCCATGTCTTCATAAACTTTAAATTTGATCCAAGTACAAAGAGAAAATTTCCCACGTCCTTTTCTTTCTGCAGATCCCTCAGCTGCTTTTGCTGGAGAAGAATATGAAATATTTTGGAGGAGGGTTTGCTGATTTGTCTTGTTCTTTGCTCCATAAGAATGTCAATGCCCAAAGGACCTATTGAAGTATCGCTGAGCTGTTGCTGCCCTCCTGCCAAGTTATTTATGGTATTTGTGAGGCCTTTTAAGGCTTGTTTCTATCTATCGTCCATGTGCCAATAAAATTGCAAGTTTTCAAATTCCTTTTTAGTAATGTCAAGGGATACTATGGTTTCCCATTTCCATTACTGCTAGATAGGCTAACAACCATTAAAAATTCATCCCAAAATCAAGGGTTTTGTTTCAGAAATTCTATGGTATAAATTTTGCTTGAAAAACACCATAAAAATTCATTCAGAATTTTCGGAACGAAAATCATTAGCAATTAAAACAATATGCAACCTAGAAATTAAAATGCTAAAACTCCGACATTATTTACTAAAGGAGTTCTTGAAAGGAATCTTTACACGAATTATCAGATAGAACCTCGTAAATTTGCTTGCCTAGAATGTCAACTTGGTCTAGCAAATTAACAATTGTGTAATGTTCTACATTTTTTTTTAATAGAAGAATTCCTTTTAAAAAAAATTAAATAGAAGATTCTATACAACCGCCAATTTGTCAAATGCCATTCAATAGTTTGACGTATTTTTCAAATAATAATATAAAAATATAACATTTATGACCAACAATATATTGTTCATGATATTTAAACCGAACAATGTATTACGTGATTCAAATTCAACAATTACACACGTAACTCAAATTCACAACTACAACTTCACAATTATGCAAACTACAAGTCCACATGAAAATCTACCGATCTGAATTGTATAAATTCTAACCAACGATCACTGGTTCAGAATCGATTTGGTTTTCAGGAAACTTGTGGAGCTTAATCTATAGAGTCTCAGTCTCCTTACTGCGGACTTTCTTCATAGATCATGAACAACCTTGCAGAAAGGGGCCAAGGGATCCGCTGATGGAGGGAACATGTTTCAATACACTTTTTAGACTCGTTCCAAAATCTGAACATTTATCAATGACTTCAATTAACCATCACAGAGGAATCGCTCCTTGGCCAATACTGCCTTAGCCAAGGATACCCGAAATCCATCCATCATCTTCTCTCTTTCGGGTATCCTTGGCCAAGGCTGCAATAAAATCTCCTTGAGATGAAAGGGACTTATTTATGTATTGTGCCTCCTTCAAACAATCTCCAGTAACTTCAAGTTTATCCATCCTCTCACTTCCAGCAAGACCTACCAATTTGGGACAGCTATGAAGGTTACACCCAGAAACACAATCTTGCACATGCACAATCAACGCATTATGAGAATGAGTGATGTGGTCATGTGTAGTATAGCCAATCGTATGATGGCAAAAATTCATCAAATTCGAGACACCAAAAGTTGCTTTAACATGCATAAGTATAACATTCGGTACATTAAATCCATCATGACCATTATTTCAAGTATCTAATTTCTTGTTTGAGGTGTGTTCAAAGTGAAACCCTGTACTTTTCTTAGTGGAGATGTCAATATCCCTATCTGATGTCTTTGATTTTGCTACTGCTGAGATTGAGCTGTAAAGTAACAAATTACTGCAAAAGGTGTTTGGGGAGACCTTGCAGACACCACTGCCCTTACCCTTGCCTATACCAGGAATACTTTCATGTTATCCTTCAATATTCTGCATAACTGAAATTTGAGTGATTTCGTTGTCCAAAAGGGTATCTCCTTCCTTGAGAAGTTCATCATGTTCCTTGAGATTTAGTCGACTCCTTTCACCTTCAACATTGTTACCACTAGCTATGGTGTCTTTCCTAGGATTTTCCTCCCTTTTAGGGGGATATAGCCATGTCCATGAATTTGATTTTGCTCTAGTTCTTGTATTTTGATTTTCAGGCTCAGTTTTATGATCAATATCACTTGACTTGTTTTTCTTGCCACTATTCCAGAAGTCCTTCCATTTTATTTCCCTTAGATGTTGTGGCATTTTGTTGAATTCTTCTAATCTCCAAATTCTTTCTACTTGCTGCTCTTCTAGCCTCTTCCAAGACTCTGCTTGCTGCTCCCAAAACTCTGCATACTTTTCCCAAAAATTTGCTTGCGGTAGTTCCATTTTCACATACTATCCAGGCTGGCAGGATTTATGCTCTAATACCACTGTAATGTACTATGGTTTTTTTTGAAATAGCAAAATTCCTTTTTTTTAATTAAATTGAAAATTCTATACAACCGCTAATCTGTCAAATGTCATTCAATATTTTGACTTATGTGGCAAATAATAATATAAAAGTATAATATATTTGACCAACAATATATTGTTCATGATATTTAAACACAACAATGTATTACGTGATTCAAATTCAGCAATTACACATGTAACTCAGATTCACAACTATAATTTCACGATGATGCAAACTACAAGCCCACACGAAAATCTACCGATCTGAATTGTATAAATTCTTACCAGCGATCACTGGCTCAGAATCGATTTGGTTTTCAGGAAACCCGCGGAGCTTAATCGATAGAGTCTTAGTCTCCTTATTGCAGACTTTCTTCACCGAGTATGAACAACCTCGCGGAAAGGGGCTGAGGGATCCATTGATGGAGGGAACATGTTTCAACACACTTTTCAGACTCTTCCCAAAATCAGAACATTTATCAATGGCTACAGTTGATCATTACAGAGGATTCGCTCCTGTCCTGGACTAGATCAGGAGAAAAAAAAACCTTCGCTGCTACTTTCCAGTTCTTCGTTGTTGCTTCCAAGCCGTCACTGCCTCAGCCAAGGATACCCGAAATCCACAGTTGATGCCAGAGAAAGCCTCGGTACCTAATCCAGAACTTCGGCTGCCTCCAAGAGACGTCTCTGTCCCCAAAACAAATGATCCTTAGCCAAAATTCATTGTTTCAATAGATTCACAGTGCCCAAAACCAAGAGATCAAACCCAACAGAAAACACCTCTTTAAATAATAGTCCTGCGTCCAAAACAAAGGAACGTTGCCCAACAGAGGCTCACTGCTTTCGGATAATAGTCTTGTGCCCAAACAAAGAGAGAAAAATGGAATGGTTTCAACTAGGGTGGAATCTTTCACCACCGAAATTGACAGAAGGAAAGGGGTCTTAAAACCCTCAGAGCTAATGCTCAAGAAACCAATAAGATGATCCACAACGATGATCAAAATGAATTCATCCCTCTCATATTTATAGATTTTCTAGAGGGATTTTCTCTTCATGATTGAGTAAATTTCACTTCAAACCCCAATTTTGGGTTTCTTTGCTCAACTGCCCCAAAACTCACCCAGAATTGGAAATTTTCGAGTTTCCCCCCTTTTTTTGGACCATAGCCTACGAGGATCGATAGTCTATTTCGTCCTTGGGCAATTAATTTCCCGGGAACATTACAAATTGCCCCCCCCCTCAAGTAACAAACTCAGCCCAACAGAATTAATTTGGCTCAACAAAATAAATGTGGCCTAGCAAGAGAAATTCAGCCCAACAAAATAAATTCGTTTGAGCAAGAGAAATTCGACCCAACAAAATAAATTAGGCTTCTACAAATAAATTCGACCCTGCAAATATTTGTGTATGCGCTCGACTTAACCTTTGGCATGATTCCACTACAACATTCCTCAAATGAAACCCTGCAGGATGGCAAGAAAACCAACTCTAATACTGTTGCAATATGTTGAAAAACTAAATTGACTAAAATTCCTGAAATTTTGCATCGTAAATTTTTTTATTTAGAAACCCATCAAGTTGCACAATTTACACCATTAAATTATCAACCCGACAAGCGAGTTTTGGCAATATGAAAACCCATAAATGCAACAAATTAAAATAAACATGAGACATATGCAACAAATTTCAGCCTTAATATATTAAAGTTGGATCTGGAAATACATGCCAAATATGGTTCTAAGAACCTAATAAAAACATTAGCAAATATTTGTATCACTTACGATGACTCCTCCAATGTTATGCCCCTGTGAGAGATCTGATTGACCTCTCTACGTGATCTCCATGTTAAGCCCAGTGAGTGGTTTTGTTTTGATCCCTCCTCATTGAGTGGCTAGGGTATAATTATCTCTCAATATCGAAACCCCTCCTCACTAGATTAGCTAGGGTGGACCTCTGACCACCGAAACTAACCCTCTACATAATGTGGCTCTCACTCAGACAAGCTCCAAGAGCTCAACTGAACAACAACAACAACAAAATAATAATCCCCAATGCATGCCTAAGGAGTGAGCTTTCATCTCCTTTAATAGTCACGGACTATCAGAATACCATAGGCCTTCTTCTTCTTTTATTAAAGTGACTTATAATATTCCTTTTTCTTTAGTTACTTTTAATTAATTAATTATCCCAAAGCCCATAATTAATTTTACTTTGTGACCCACGCTAATGAGATACTCTCCTTTCCTAATGTTCAGAAAAAGGGACATGACACATTGCCTAGGATAACATCACACCAAGCTACTCCTAGCGACTCCAAAGGTTCAATAGAAAGAAGTCCACCCATGATCTTTCTTCATGCTTGCCTCAAACAAACTCTTTAAGCAATCACTCCAAGTTTCCTCTAGGGTTTCTTTGCCACAAACCCTAAGTCCTTTCCATAAAAGGACATCGCTGTTAGCACTTCATGTCTTATCTAGGTTATTGACACAAGTACAAAGACTCATCCTATACTCATTAATAAGATAAAATGATATAGTGAACTATAATGCTATTCCAACACTATCTTGTACATCCTAGGGTTTGCATCCACAAACACTAGGTCATCTTCTTTTGTATCACATAAGTACTAAGACCTCTAGACAATGTTACAATGTAATACTAAGAATAATACTTCAGGATAAGCTCCAAGTCTTCTTCAAGTTAAGAATCACACCAAGCTCCAAGACTCCTCTGCTCCTTTAGCATTCCATGTTCTTGCTTTAGATTTGCATCACACAATTTCTAGGTCTTCTTTTCTTGCTTCACACAAGTGCTAAGACTCAAGCTTATCCCCAATGCTAGTATTTATCTTCATGTTCCCTTTAGGGTTTACATCGCAAGTCTTAGATTTTGCTCCCTACAAGACCTCTCTAAGACAATTACAAAGATATAATATGAGTACATTGATAGTAAGTAATGAAAAAGGATCTCTCCTTTGTTTAAATAGAATAGGTGATGCAAACCATCATAAAATGAAGGTGCACACAATTAATTCTAGACCTAAGTCAACAAGGCAATCCCGCATGTAGTGCTCTACAATACAAAAATGACAAGTGCCACATTGGGGTTTTACCCAACCCCATGGTGGTGTGCCCTCAAAGAATAATGCCCATTTAGGACCAAATCCTTTCCCTCCAAGATGGCATGCTATCCAATAAATTGTTAACCCAACATTCCCTCTTACATGGTGGTTTGTTCTTTAAGTATTCTCATGCAAGGTGCTACTTCTTTAGCTGTGTGCCACACACCCTTTGTGGCTAGTGCTCCTCAGTATGTGTGCCAAGGTAGTTGCTCTCCAAGACAAGCATACAATGCTCCAATGCTCCTCGATATGTGTCCCAGGTCCGCCACCAACCCTAAGTAATGTGACCTCAACTTAAGCATCTTCATGTCAAATGATCATCTCCTAAGGTATTCCACATAGTCTCGATGCCACTCTTAGTGCCTAGCACTTAGTAAGGTAGGCCCACATCCCATGTCAAAGCACAACCATCCTTTCCCATTGTGTGCGTCGATGAGGTAGGTAACCAAATCACATAGGTTGACAACTTTGTAAGAAAGTGCACCATGCAAACACTCTATCCAAGTTCAAGCAACACTTAGTTTGTGCCATTCATATGTCAATCGAGCATAACCAAGAGACTAGGAGAATAAGTGCTCCCCTAGCTTGGTGAAAAGGCTTTTGGAGCAATGGAATTTTGCGAGAAATGTGTCTCTGGTAATGTCAATCATTTTTCTTTGAATCTCAAATGTGCTTGTAACCAACAAACTCCATGCCTCCACAAAGTTGGAAGAATATTTCTCCACATGATATCTTACCATACATGCTTTGCATGTAGCAACTCACACCCATGAGAATCTCTTCCACATGTATAGGTGTGCACACCTTTGTAATCAAGTAATCATTGTTGGATTTTTGTAACTTCGGTCGGTCTTCATAATTATGAAATGATAAATAAAATTGTGGATTCCAAGTCGCTTCCAAAAGAAGCAAAATTCGAGTTTTTAAATAATGAATTTTTGTATCCTAAGTGTAAAGGTCGGCCCCAATCTGCTCATGTCGACTTAACTCAACAATCACACCACTTGGGCACCTTTTGATCACTGTAAGTAGATCAATCATCCTCTTCAATTGGGCATGAATTCGAATCACATCTGAGGTTGATTTCAGATTATTTGAGGCAGAATTCAGGCTTATAAAGGACGAATCTGAGGCTGACCTATGGCAATGCAAAAGGACAAATCTGAGGCTGATCTGAGGCAATGCAGAGGGACGAATTTGAGGCTGATCTGAGGCAGAATTTATGGAGGAATCTATCTCTGTTTGACTAGGTTTGGCTTGGGTTTGGTTACTAGTCAGTTTGAGTTGTTTTGACTGGAAAATTCAAATTGTATTTTTTGTTGAATTGGACAAATTTCTCTAAGAAAAGGTTGTTGAGTTTTTCCCCTAGTTTGGGGTTTTCCCAAGGTAATTTTTGTCTCTTGTGTTTGGTCGTCTCTTCATGATTCTACTAGATTTATTGTTTATACTGTTGCGATTTTCTATGTGTAATTGCTTAATGATGAATGTGACAAAAGATATTAATGAAGAAACCATTGGAAGTAATTATTAGTTTAGAAAATCCTAAAAATCAACATGGTATTAGAGTGATGGCATAAGAGCAACCTTGTTAAAGTTCTGGATCTATAACCTTAGATTAGCAAGAGAAGTCAACAATGTTTTTGACCAAGTTAAAGAGAGATCGGAGTCCTATTGAGGTTGAAGAATGACAAATTCTGCAACTGAAGTCTGAGAAGGCCTTAGAGCTAGTTGCAGGGGGCCGAGAGGCCTTAGGCCCCAAGGTGATCTCAGGAAGGCTGAAAGGCCTTAGTGGTAATTGCAAAGGGCTGAAAAGCCTCAGGAGTAATCCTTGGAAGGCCTCAAGGCCTCAGATCTGTGTACAGGAGGACCATGAGATCTGTCTAAAGGCGAACAATAAGTCCACAAAACTAGTCCTAGTCTAAGCTAAAATCAATCAAAACCTAGGATCGAAGCTGAGCTGCGATATTAATCTTGGCCGAGGATCAGTTTAAAAAGAACAAGCAAAACCAAGCATCATTATGATTCAATCTAAGTTCATTTGTGTCCTAGGCTTGTTCTATTGCAAATTGATGAGGTGACATTTGCATTAATGATTGGTCTTGCTCCGAAGTTTTGAATCCCGCAAAACATGAATCAAACCCTGTGTTTACATAAATTGTTATGACCATGTCTAGAGCCAAGGTGGATATCATAAGACCTATGACAAATATGCTAGTTTGGCAACTTCGGTATGGTTGATCTATTGTGGATTGTCACATATTATCCTTAGTATTGTGAAGATCGTCCATTCCTTTTGCAAAGACAACATCATAATACGTCATGGCTTGAAATGATGTAGTCCGTGTTGACAACAACCTTGACAAAATTATATGGGTGGCTATATATATATATATATATTAATATTAAAGGCGAGAACGTCTAGAGGCAGCGACTGAAGGGCAAAAAGGCTCAATCCAATCTCGATGAAAGTTCAAACGAAAATAGACTGCAGTTTAGATGAAATGGTGGAACTTGAATATGGGTAATCTATATATACATACATTGAAGTCCGGAAAAGTGGGTTAGCATGGATTAGCGTGTGGATTGATGTGTTGGCCGATTCAATGGTGGAGCATTTTACTATAGTGCGAATGGCTAATTTGTCTTGTATTTTAAGTGTATGAGTGTGATTGAGGTGACAAGCGTATTGTAGGATTAAAAAATGTGAAAAAAGTGTGTATTGACTATAATAAAAGTATGTATGGACAAGTGCGTTGGTAGTCAAGAGTGAGGCATGGTTGCCTATAAAATGCGTAGCCTCTCTTGTAGCAATGATGTCAATTGATAACAGTGTGAATGGAATCCTAACACACGAATAATAAAGATTGCAATGTGTTGAACATACTTTGCTTTACAGAGATCGATTGGTTGTAGGGATTGTGTTAGAGACAGTTTATTTGTTGATGTGTCTGTGAGATCTGAGGCAGAGATGTTTCTAAAGTGTGAATGGATCCTTCTATCTTGATGGTTTGAGGAGTGGTAATTCCAGCCAATGCATTACAAGATATGGTCGGATTCATTTCTTCTTTATCTAGGCTTTGTTCCTGGAGTATATCCTCTTCTCTTGACCTTTCTTGCTCCTTTTCTTCTTCCTCTTCACAATCTATGTAGCATAATTTCTTCTCAGCACACTTGTGACCTTTAGTGTATTTGTTATCACAACTGTAGCAAAGCCCTTTTGCTCTTTTTTCTTCCAATTGTTGTGGTGTCAACCTTATAGGTTGTGGAAGACTAGGGGCAACAACTTTGAATGTGTTTTATATAACTGACATTGATTGCAGAGATCTATATCTCTGACTAGGTGTTTTGCAGGGATAAAAGTTCAGTGGCATAGGTCATATATATTGACAAAATTCTACAGAGGTATAAAGCTTATAGCTGGGTTTAATGCGTTGATTGTAGAAGGCTATAACTTATATTAGCTATGATTGTAATTGAAGGCAGGGTTTTGATATTTGAAATTGATGCTAGCGGTTGTAAAAAGGACCGAAGTTGAATTTACATTGATATATTGATTGTTGAAGGTACGGAGAGAGTTTGTATGAGCAGATTGTGAATATGCAAAGATCCTTATATGACGAGTGAAGAATGATGTATTGAAGTATAAAACCATCTCCTTCAATATGTGTTCAAGAACAGGGTGTTGTTTCTGAAGTTGCAGAAATCTAAGCCTTTAGAATATAAATGCCACATATCCTATGCAACCGTAAAAATATCTTGTATGACTGGAAAGTTGCTCCAGAAACAAAGGAAGCTAATAAGAGAAATTAGAACACTTGTGCTATGTGATCTTCTTGAAAGATCTGATAGTCCTAGGATTTGTAAACCCTAGATAAATCTTGAAGGCATAATTATGAAAGTCATAGGATTTGGGAATACATCCCTAGGGCTGGACTTAGATTGATAATTCCACTGTAGAAGAATCCCCTAGTAAAGGAAGGAAAGGAAAGCAACATACTAATGATGAAAAGGATGAAGAGCTTTTATGCAAGATGGCAAAGATGATGAGGGTGCTGACATTTCCCTATAATTGTCTAAAGGTAAGTACTTTATATCTCTCTTCCTTGTTTATTATTGTTTTTCTATTAGCCTCTTGTCTTTGTTTCTTTTGCTAGGCTATGATTGTTCTT
>APFE030272405.1:0-12423 GCA_000404065.3 Pinus taeda
ATTTTAAAACACGTTCAAAATGGCACCTAAAAAAAAACATCGTTCCAGTATACACACTTTTCGTTTTTAGCACTGTTTTTGATGTTTTTTTGGGGTTTCTGGGCCAGAGTTCCCATTTTGAGTTTATAGTTCCCGTTTCAAAGTTTACATTGGTTCTTGATTTTAATGTTCTATGTTTTCCATATGAAAATGCAAAAAATCTTAAATGAAAAATTCCTAAATGCATCTAACCCCAAATGAAAATGACCTTAAGAGAAAATCTTTCCTAAGCAATCCTCCTATATTAGTTACATCTAAGTTTGCGTCCCTGTCAATGGCGCAAAAAATGTTGGGTGATTTAGTTGTCTATTAAATCCTTGTCATTTAATTTGTCAACACCGGGGTTTCATAAACTTAGAAACAAACCAAAATATATGGGACCTCAAATGAGACTATTGTAGGAGGTTTGATTACAATGGAAATGCACATTACAAATAACTTTTGAAACTAAAAAGTTTTTAGTTTAAGATGTTGCAAGCAAAGGAAGAGGCTCCCAATTTAGGATGTCCTATTTCTGCTTCCCCATAATACTATTCGCAGGAAGATAAACTAAAGAGCAGCAATATGTGATGTATAGAAAGCAAGAGAAGAGGCTCCTCACTTAGGAGGTCATGGTTGTCCTTCCTCATAGTTCTATTCCGACAACATTACCATTGCATAAACGCAAAAATAACTTGAAATAAAGAAAAGGAAATGAAGTTTAATTATTGTCCAGACCAAGTAGAAGGACAACCTAAAGTAGACTCTTGGTTTTTCCCTAATATGCTGATTAGAACTCAACTGAAATTCATTCATAAGAATCAAAAATCAAGAATTTAGAAATAACTTAAAAATAGGAAAACAAAATGAATTTCACTTATTATTCATATCAAATAGGAAGAGAGCCTAACTTAGACCCTTGTTTTTCCTTTCACATGCTGATAAGATTTAAACTAAAATTCATTCATTAATAATGAAAAAAATATTCAAACATCTAAGTAATTAAATGAAAATAAAATCTATAATGAAATGAAATGTTTCTTTGATCCTTTTAGAGTGAGCTCATTTCACTTAAGAACAAAGTGACAAACTATTTCATAAATTCATATACTACATTAATACAATTTATATGTAAAATTATAGAAAGAAAAGATTATTCTATTCCATCATATGTTAGGATACATGCTCCAAAAGTCCTCCCTTTGGAATGGAGGAGGTACTTCTATTTATACAGAAACATAAGCAACTAACTCATTAATGGAGATCCACTAATCCCTCTTAGATCCACAAATCCTTCATATGGTTACAACCAATATGAGACATATATTCCTTATCCATGAGATATGCTTGACCCCTATCCCAAATCTCTTTCAAATCTTCAAGAGAATTCGAATTTGAGTCTTGGATGCCACATAAGAGTGTCTTGGAACCTTCCAAATCCCCTACACATGTCACCAAACTCAAGCCACTTTTAGGTATAAGTGAATATATGTTATTTTGCTAACTATTAATCATAAATTCACTTTAAATACATAAAATAAATAACTTTGGAAAATGAAAATATGAACCCATATGGTAATGGAAATATAGGGTTATGTAATGATAATTTGATTAAATGAGGTGACAAAATGAGGATAAAGGTTAAAATGGAGTGAAAGTGTATGTAAATTTCGCAGCCCAAATCTTGTCTAGTAGGAGATGTTTGCATCTCCCTTACCTCCCTCTTTTTTCTCTTCCCTTTCACAATTACTTTCTTGACACTACTGAAGAAGTATTTAGTAAAAGGTATTTTTTCTTCTTTAATAGGTTTAATATATTCCACTTGAAAAATCATGCAAAAAAAAAAACTGGGTAAGCATTTATAGGAAATTTGTTGACAGTTGTTGTTCTGATACTACCTGCATCTTCTATATATTTATCCTTAAAAAGAGGAGTTTGAAATTAAAAACTAGGTTCTACATGTGGTTGCAGTTCTATAATCGACTACAGTTGTGTCGCCTAAATTTATTCAAGCCCTAACACTTTTGTAGGAGTCCTTATTTGAATATTTTCAATTGGCATTCTTGTGACTTGAATTTCCTCTAATTTTACTTCTTGTGATTTTACTATCTTTTATTGAATAAATTCAAGTATGGAAGCCTCTAAAAAGCTTTGTTCAAATTACATGGATTCCTCCTGGATTGATTATTCATCTTGTGTATGAACCACTAAAGGTTGGTCAATCTACATGGATTCAGCTTCTTTGAACTGAAACTGTTCTCTACCACTAAATTCTTTACCTATATCATACACTCATTACCTATGAAAAGCTAATAAATCATCTTTGTTTATGTGTTCTATAAATTCTTTAATTCTTTTCATTACTTTTTAATAATGTCTAGCCCTCTAAAACACTTTCTCAAGGGGCCAGAAAGGAGGTCTCCAAAAAACGTTTTTCAAATTGCATAGATTCCTATTGGATTGATTATTCAGCTTGTGGTTGAACCATATAAGGTTGATGAATCTCCATGTCTTCAAGCTAGTTGAACTGAGATTGTTCTCTAACACAAAAATATTTACCTATATCCTAAATTCATTGCCTCTAAAAAGCTAAGAAATCATCTTTTTTGTGGTATTCTAACAAACATTTAATTCTTTTGAATACTTTTTCATAGAATTGGACCCTATAAAGCACTTTATCAAGGGGTGATCCCTCATTAGTATAGATTGTGAAACCATTTTGATTTTTGCAATGATCCTGAACAATTTTCAAGGGGTCATGTTTCTTTAATGCAATACATGTTAGATTAAGTAATTCTAAGGTTACTATCACTTTACTTCCATGCTTTACATTTTCCAAGAGTAAATCCCCAAATTATAGGAAAAAAGGGCCAAAGCTTCTTTAATTTGTCATGTAATGCTTTAGTAATACCTATGGAAATGATTTGATATGTTATTTGTCTAGGAGTGTTTTTTTGGGACATATTATGGAAAGATGTGAGGGGCTCTTCACAGCCATAAATTCTTATGTATAAGAAGGTTTAATTTATAATCCAACCTCTAGTAGGGAAAATGACTTCCATATATTCTTTACGAGCACTCGGTGTGGAATACAAAATAATACTTGGTGTAGAGGATTCATTAATTTTTTACAAATTTCATAGAAACATTAATTTCCTATAGATTGGAATAGTATAAATGGATTGTTTGAAAATTAGGTAGCTAACCGCAATACATCAATTAGATGGTGTCCTAGCATAAACATCATACAACAAAAATGTTGACATGAAGAACTTAGGTACAAACTCTAGGGGAGAATTGATGATTTTTTCAATTTATTTCTTAAAATTATTGGATAGAATAACTCGCAATAAGAAATTTCACCCTTCTCCATAACCTGATTGATCAAAGGGATTAGTCAAGTTCTCATAAATCAATCTATTCAAAAGTGCTTAAAATCTGATCCAGAGCATAGATCTCGATGACCTAAATCCAACACAACTTGAATCACTCAAAATCGATATCGTATGCCCCTGATACCGCGTTCTGATCATTTTCCCAAACTGGTGAAATTGTTTTTAGGTTGGATGCAGGGTTGTTAACTAGGTAGTCTGTACGCTGATTGGGCATGGTGACTGGGAAAGTTGACTATGTTTATTGGGCCAATGGTAGGCTTCAAAGAGGCCACTATGTATTGCTTCAGTGTTGCTGCATTTTGATTGGTCGAAGTGGTGTTTATGTGGTTTAATGAATGTAGCAAATGTAGGCAAATGGATTGAAGCCACGTGGCCTACCAATAATGCATTAATTTTTTTGTATCCCCGAATAGGCATCAGAGAGAATCAAACATAGGCCCTATGGTATAGTAGCAAGTAGCCCTACCACCATCCCATTGGTTGTTTCTTAACATGCAATGTTGCATGCTTTTATTTAACATATAACCAGATTCGTATTGCTGGACGAGGACTATAGGTAGGGGAGATGCGGGCTCTAGCTTAGCCTTGACCCATAGTTTTCGCACCATAAGTTACCAACCACTTGACCATATACCAGACAGAGTGGGTGTTTAACAGTTGCATGGCAGAAACATAGGACCAGCTCATGGTAACCCTACCGCCATGGAACCACATGCCAAGTCTTAGAGGAGATTGGTATACAGGAGTGAAAATTTTTGGAACGACCTCGATTTCATGGGATGGATAGAGCCAACCACCAAATATCTAGGGGACTTTGCAAATGGGGGTAGGTAGTTAGCCCCAACCCTAGGACGCATGACCCCATGTGACCCTCATTTTTAGCCACAATGCCTTAACGGAAATTTAAACTAAGTGACAAAATGCACTTAATTCAGCACGAATCTCGATAGTGTTGGGTGGAATTGTCGCTCGATGCATCATAGAAAGATGAAATTCATAGGATGGTTAGTAGTCTAATGCATTTTGTAGATCAGTTAATAGGGAAAGCTTTGGGAGAGCATAACTTGTTCCATTTTTGGCCAAATTGAGCCCACCAAGAGCCAAGATGGGGGATTTTTATACTTTTGAAGCCATTGGAGACTCAATAATTATATTTTGATCACTATAAATCCATGTAAATAAAAATTGGAGAACTTAAGAAAAAGTCCCAACATTAGAAGTTGGACCAGGAGATGTAGACTAGGAGAGGGGTGAACTCCTTTATCATTTTTTTTGTTATGTGTTTTTGATATGGTATATTGTCTCTATTTTATACTGTTAACTAAGTTTAAAAACCATTACTGTATGTGTTTTGTAAATTAATCCATTCCCCAAAATATATAAAATTCTACTTGCAATTTTTCCATTGCCTTCAAGTTTGCATAATAGATTAGTTTGGCATCGGAGCCTAAGGTTATTTTGAAGGTTTGATTTTTTTTGCAAGTGTTTTCTGATTCTTACAAGGTTGAAGCTTAAAATAGGAGGAGAACTTGTGGAGCCAAGGCCTCACATTGTTTCAGGGAGAACACACATACCTCAAGCTTCTCTAGTCATGGCACATGATGAAGGCCCTCGAGGGATTTCTGAAAATGAAAGAACTTTAAAAAAGTCCTTCTTTGAAATGTCTGAAATGGTAAAAGTTATTTATGAAGAGAGGAATTCAATGTTGAGAGGAGAAAGCTCAAAACCTCCAAAGGGAGATAGAGGAAAAGGAGACAAGCCTCCAAATGTGAATGGAGGAAATCATGACAAGCCACCATCTTCACCTCCACTCCCATCCTCATGTTCATCCTCATATTTTACTTCTTCTGCACTTTCACAATACCTCCAAATTCTCCAAAGGGACATGGTAAAACTCCTTTGTTAACGCTTGACATGAAACTTGAATTGCCTATGTACAATGGAGAGGTAAATGCTAAGAAGTTAGATAATTGGATTCATCACGTTGAAGCATATTGTGTGATACAAAGAATCAAGCATGATAATGGGCCAAATTCAGTTTGCTTCTCTTATATTGGAAAGTGAAACATTTATTAGGTGGGAGACCAAAACTCAGAGGACATGAAGAAACATGATAAGGTTTTATCTTCTTGGAATGATTTTTTTTGTAGAAATAAGAAGAAAATTTCATCCATTAGAATACATGGAAAAATATATGATGGATTGGAAAAAATTTAGGCAAGATAAGGGTCAAAATGTGCAAAGTTATTTTTAAAAATTTAGGAAAAAAGATTTGATTTTTGATATAGATTGATCCTCTCAAGGCACTTTACTCAAATACATTTGAAGATTGCATAGTTATTTGAGACACACAATTCTCATGTTTAGCCCTACAAAACTAGATGAAGTTTGTGTACGTGGAACTCATTTATAAGAAAGAGGGAAGAATGTTCCTTAAGAGGGAAAGGGGAAATTCAAAGGAAAACGGAAGAAAAATGATTCAGCCAAAAAGGAGGGAGAAAAAATCACATGTAAACATTGTTAAAAAGAAGGCCATGATGAAGACCACTGTTGGAAATTTCATCCTGAAATGAGATCTAAATTTTTAACAACAAAGGGAAACAAAATATTGTTGCAACTACACAACATGATTTAGGATCCAATTCTGGAGCTGAAATAAAGATCGCAACCATGGGATTTAAAGGTAAGGACTCTATGTCAAGTGCTAGTTCTTCAAGTAGCCTCAATGAAACTCAACATGAAAAACAAAGATTAGAGTTTTCCACATTAGAGTCATTTTACAGTATACCATGATAGATACATTGTTTGATAGTGGATCACAAGAAAACCCTATTCTAAAAGACATTGTTAAGAAATTGAATTTGGAAACCACTCCTCATCCTAAACCTTACACTTTAGGTTGGTTATGTGAATGCAAAATTGCATGTGACCAAAAGATGTGAACTGAGATTTTCCATCACTGCAAACTTTATAGATGAGGTAGAGATTGATGTTATTTCACTCTATATATGCGGTATTGTTTTTGGAATCCCATATCTATATGATAGAAGATCCATATTTCATCGTCGTGAGCATAAATAGCACTTGTTTAAATATGGGTTTGAGTACATTGTTAGAGCATATAGCAAGAAGTTGAACTTATCAATTGTGAATGTTGGACAAATGAAGAGGCTTGATAATTCTAGTAAGAATATTGTACTCTTGATTATCATACCCAAAGAGAATGTTGAAAATTAAGCCTTCCAAGGATGTAATGCAAGATTAAAATATGATTCGTTTGTGGTTGTTAACAACTATGATGAGATGTTTTAGGAACCGAAAGGATTTCATCCTAAAAGAGGAATCCAACATGAGATCCAATTGCAGCAAGATTGTCCTCTTCCAAACATTGGAATATACAAGATGTTAGTTATGGAGAATGCATAAATAAAGAAATAAATCCAAGATTTGTTTGATAAAGGGGCCATGAGATGAAGCACATTGCCTTGCGGTTCACCAATTGTTTTAGTACCAAAAAGAGATGTTACATGGCACATGTGTGTGGATTTCAGAGACTTGAACAAGATTACGGTAAAGAATTGTTACCCTCTTCCTCGAATTGATGATTTACTTGATCAGTTGAAATATGTTCTATATTTTTCTAAGTTGGACATGAGAAGTGGCTATAATTAGATTAGGATTGCTAAAGGAGACATATGGAAGACAACTTTCAAAACAAAGCAAGGTTTGTTTGAATGGTTGATTATGTCATTTGGCTTTGTAATGCTCCTACAATATTCATGAGAGTTATGAATGATATTTTGAGGTCTTTTATTGATGACTTTGTGATTGTATACTTAGATGACATATTGATATTTAGTAAAACTTGTGAAGAACATGTCAGTCATGTTAGACAAGTCTTATATGTCTGTAAGAAAGAAAAGTTCTTTTTTAAGATGTCTGTATTTGGGACATATTGTTAGAGGGGGTGAATTGAAGATAGATCCCTCAAAGGTCAAAGTCATTGTAGATTGACCTAAGCCCAATAATGTAACTGAGGTTAGCGTCTTTTTGGGGCAACCTAATATTGGAGAAAGTTCATTTCTAACTTTTCTTGAATTGTGGCTCCATTACATGGCTTGACAAGTGTGAAACAAGTTTTCTATTGGAGAGTATAGCAAAATAAATCCTTCGATGCATTGAAGGAGAGAATTAGTACAGCTCTAGTTTGTGTATTTCCTTATTTAAGACAACCATTTCAGATTCAAACAAATGCAAGTGACTATGCCATGGGAGTGGTCTTGATGCAACATGGTAAGCCCATATTTTATCATTCTGAAACTTTTAATGGTACAGTAGTTAACTATCCTACCTATGACAAGGAATTGTATGCATTGGTGCAATGTGTGATCGGAACATTATTTGATGGGAAAAGAAATTATCATTCACATTGATCGTCAGCCATTTCAATACTTGCAATCACAAACCAACCTACAACAAGTGAGGCATTTCAGATGGATGGGATTCTTGTAGAAATTTCAATTGGTGATAAGGTATAATACAAGTATCTATCACAAGGTTTCTAATATTCTTTCTATACCAAATTTTAGTGCTTCAATTATTCTTAAGAATAATTCAATCATGCATGAGAGCTATGTTGAACAATATGCTTTAGGTGACGATTTCAAAGGTGTATATGCAACTTTGTGTCAAGGCAACCAAGTAGAGGAATTAGACTACCATCTTCATGATAAACTTTTGTATCATCCTGGCAAGTTATGCATTCCATAGGGTGAAAGAGTCAACATCATAAGGGAAGCACATACTTCTCTTATTGTTGGCCATTTTGGTGTAGGAAAGATAGTGGAACAATTACAAAGGTATTTTTTTTGGCCTCGAATGAAAGTGTGTCACGATATGCAAGAGAATGTTCTTTATGTACCACAAGTAAGCCTAGTAATGGAAAGTTAGGATTGTACACTCCACTTCTAGTTCCTCCCCATCCTTGGGAAAGTTTTTCTATTGAACTTTTAGGAGGACTTCTTGTTTCTAAGAAAACTCATGAGTATACTTATGTTGTGGTCGATTGTTCCAGCAACATGTGTATTTTGATGCCATGTAAGAAGCATTTTACAGCTGAATAGACTACACAAATGTTCTTTCAAAATGTATGGGTACATTTTGGGTTTACCCAAATATAATAT
This sequence comes from Pinus taeda, assembly GCA_000404065.3. NCBI lineage: Eukaryota > Viridiplantae > Streptophyta > Pinopsida > Pinales > Pinaceae > Pinus > Pinus taeda. The sequence goes on from APFE030272405.1 coordinate 8,597, forward strand.
TTCTAAGCACAACATTTCATCCACAAACTGATGTTCAAACAGAAGCGGTGAACATAATAGTAGTACATCTTCTTCGTGCTTACTTTTGCAAACATCCTAAGCTTTGGGATGAACATTTCCACTACATTCATCATTCTTACAACTGGGCAAAGCATTCGTCAACTCAAACATCTCAATTTGAGGCATGCTTTGGATACTTACCAAAATCCCGTTTAGATTTTATCTTTGGCAAAGATGTTTCTATTGATGGTCATAGTGACATTGATAGGGCAATGTGATTTATTGAATAAGTTCTATTGGTGCATCAGATGGTTCAAGAAAAGCTCGAAAAGAGCCAAGCCAAGTTCAAGAGAAAGCATGATAAGCATCATGTTGACCACAATTTTTAGGTTGGAGATGAAGTTTGGCTTTACATTAAAAATGAGAGGCTTAAAGGAGAAGGTAAAAAATTGAAACAAATAAGGTATGTACCTTTTAATATTCTAGAAAAGATTGGTAATAATGCCTTCCAATTGAATTTGTCTCCATATATTCAAATGTATGAAATTGATTAGGGTTGGGAATTTGAGGTTATATTAACCTCCTTTGATTTATGATCAAGGAGAAAATGTTCAGATTCCTTCAATAGAAGATTTATGTCTTGAATTTCTTGGAGAACTGTAGCAAGACATTATCCTTGATAGAAAAACAAGAACTTCAAAACAAGGAAACATGGAGTACCTTGGATGTGGGAATCAAAGGCACAAATCCTATAAAATCCAAATGGATTGATATTCGAAGGGTGAGGGAACTGTACTGTTACACAGTAATTTGTCACTGCCTTCACTCCTAGTCTTTCTACTCTGTCATGTGTCCAATTCAAACATGATCATGTTAAAGAAATGCTCTCTTATGCTGCCAATTGACCGACTTTTCCTAAGTTATCTGCCTCATCATGACCATGGACTTAATATACACGTTAAAGGGCACCCATAAACAGTGTAGCCATGCTGCCATTGCAGAAGTACATCTGATTCCCGCGATGGTCCAAATTCACGCTCCAGAACGAGGTTACTTGTGATCTTTAGCGATCATCTAACTGGCTACACTTCCCACTAGCGATGTCAGTGTTAAGGCTCAATTATGTACTTGTGATGATTCGGGTTGGGCGAATTTGTTCCAAGAGTCCTCTTTGTGGATGACTCTAGACCTAATTGTTGGCATAGTTTGTGTCACCCTTCCTTTCCTGGCATGGCAATTCTGTCAGTTGTGCTACCTTCCTTGGGGATAAGCCCTCTCTTCCACCTTTCATGGAGACTCCTTCTCATATTTAAACACTCACCTTTGCTATGATTAGCTAGTTGGTAAATTCTTGGATTGAGCAGTGCTTTTGGTTCTTTTGGTTTTGGCAGATAGCTGGTGTGAGTGTGACAAGTGTGAGAGTGTTGATAGCTTGTGGAAGGTTGTGAAGTGCCCTTAATTTTATGTAAAACTTATGAGTGAGAGAGAGACTTTGCATGTTGGGAGATCCATCTTCAAAGGGTGAATGCTTGAAGAACATGCTGGCTTGATTCCTCTGAGGAGGCTTGTGACATCAAGACTTTGGTTGTAAGCTTGCTCTTATTTCATTATTAATACAATCAATGATTTTTTCCTATGTCTTGTATGTAATGTACTTAATAGCTCATGACTTCTTGACTTTGTGAGTAAATAGATCATTGTTGTTTTCCGGTTACGTGATTTGTTGTATTTCCTTTGCATTGTTTCATGTTGATCACTCATTGAGGAGAAGGAAGCGAAAGCTGGAGTAGCACAACTGAACTCCATCGACCATTGGTTGAGGTAGGCCTCCAACTATGATTGTTTAAGGAAAGTTATTGTTGATCTATCCTTCTTTGTGACTAGACCACTCTAGGGCTAGAGGGGTTGCCTTTGTCCGCATAGGGAACACTTTCCTGCATCACAAATTGGTGACTCCACTGGGGAGTCTATCCTATGTTCTTCTCTTTGCTCTTGTTTTGATTTTGATTTGGTCTCTCTTTGTTTTTTGGGATTAATTGGCAGTCTTTTGGGTCACCTAAATTGATCTGCGAGGTCCCTCTATTATCTGTTACATTGGTTGGTTTTTGTTTGAGAGTTTTTGTATCGTTTGCCATTGTTTTCTACATCATCACAAAACTTAGTCTAATAGTCATGCTGACATCGCAATCACTCTTTTGTAAAATCATGTGCGTCGCTGAATAACATCACATAGTCGCGACGATCCTAGAAATTGGATCATTGCAGGAAAGACGTGTACTTCCGGGTTGACATTGCCTTGTTTCTACAACTACCTACTTATCAGTGCTAGTTGCTAGTGTTGTACTTGCGACGATACCTGTATAATTGATTTCCTCAATTCTGCCTCCTGAGTTTGCCAATCCTCTTGATCTCTTGCCTTCTTTGCTTGCTCAGTCATTTGTTTTTCCCTGTTTATGGTCAAGGCACTCTTTCTTTGGTTTTGTTGAATGAATCTTGCATTTTTGTCCGTGTGACCTAGTTCATTATTTCAAGTTCCTTGAACCAATTGTCTTGGTTTCTGGTTGCTCAAGATTCAGTTACAACTTTCTTATTGGTTTGATTGAGCCTTCCCATTCTTTGTTTCTGGTTGATTTTTAGTGGCAGTTATTGAACCAGTCTTTGGTATTGATTTGATTTCTTTTCACTACTAAACATAAATCACGACTTTTTGGATCAACTGGTTCTTTTACACTTGTTTGTTTCTTTTTTTGAATTTAAAATATCAAAAAATCAAAAGACTGTATTCATTTAGTGTGCAAAAGTGAAAGTGAATTTGTATTTCAAGGTTGCATATTGAAAAGTGAATGATAAAATCTCTCATTAGTAGTACCCATACATTGTAGGAATTGATGTTTGTATTTGGTTTTCTTGGTTTGGGAATGATCCCTCTACCCTCTCATAGATAGGTGTTCATTGAAGCAGAATGATATTTCATTCATTTTAGTTGCATCCTAGGTTTTGTTGTATACATACGGTAGGGCCTGAAAACCGAAACATAATTCAAGATCAACCTTAAAAGGAACTGAATAAATCTAACAATGCATTGGAACATAACGCTCATAATTTAGACATCTAGGCTAGAGACATGTTCCGGCGTTTTTAAGCGTAGTCACTATTGTTTTCACTCAAGGTTGGGTGATTCCTCCTTCTGTGACTCAATAGCGGTCTAGTACAGAATTGTGCTCCCATGTACCGTCGAGTATATGTTGGGAGACCCCACTAGGTTTGTCATCCTTTATCCTTAGGAAGCCATGTCTACCACCTTGTAAACCGTAATGCACCAAACACCGCATTCGAGAAGATTCACTACTGTATGGAAAGTCCTTAGTTTTCATATGACTACCAAGGTGTACATGCAATTTTACGAGTTGTTTGGTAAACCTTTTGCCTAGTTCTCCAGAGTAGTCACTTTCGTTCCTTTTCGGACTTCTTAAAAGAAAAGGTCCATCTGAGCACTTGTCATGTCAAGCTCATTAAATATTTGAAGGTGACTAGAGTCATATTTTGGTCATTTTCTCAACTCTTTGAAGATGAAAAGGTCAAGTTTTGTTCCTGCATCTTAAAATTTATTTGACCACGTTCACATTTACTCGGTTAGATCTTGTCTATGTTTAGTTTGAGTAGGGTTATTTCTCATTAGTTTTCCTAGGATTTTAAAGTGAATCATCCTGGTGGAATCATCGATCCTGCCTCCCATTCCAATTTACCAACGGTCTCCAGCCTCTGTCACTCCCGAGGTTCTGGTTGTTAGTGATAGTCTCCCTGTTATCCCGAGTATCCAACAGCTT
>APFE030272407.1:3727-19047 GCA_000404065.3 Pinus taeda
GCTTCATTGGGGAGTGAGTGAAGCTTGTCAAAGTAGAGGAGACTTCTTGTTGACCCTAGGAGGAGCTTGTACAGCGTCAAGGCAAAGGTTGTAAAGTTCTTCTCCTTTTGAATTAATACAATCAAGCTCATTTTTCTCAACAAATATCTCATGTTATTTGTTTCATGGACTCCTTGACATTCATGTTAAATATGTTTTATAATACTGGTTATTCAGGTGCTATTTAATCGTTTGCTTTGTTTGTGTTTGTAGGTTTGCAACAAAGGAACTTACTTGGATCAAAGGAGCAAAGGCATCCCCAAACTTGCGTTGGATATGAGGTAGGCCTTAAACACATTTGTTTGCCATTATTTATAAAGCGCATTTAGAGAAAGATAGTGTCTGGTTGGTTTGCTTGTCATTAGGTCTTCATTAGTTTATGGGAAGGTCTATCTTGTCCACAAGATCGACTCATTCCACGTGAAAACACTCTCCATCCTAGTATGGAAGAGATGTTGTAATGTCTTGTTATGCTATGCTATTTTATGTTATCTACACATTTTGAATCAATAAAATTACGTATATAATTATTAACTAAAACATTTTTATACATAAAAAATGAAAAAATGAGAAATAAATAAATAATAATTAAAATTATTAATTATTAGTTATTAAACCAACCTAGACCCATATTAACTCTGGATATATCAAGCTTTGAGAGGGATCTATGGGCGTTTGATAGATTGAGAGTTAAGATGGATCTAGGCCAATAAAAAGTGTATGAGAGTGTTGGTTGATACTCAACAATTATATAAAGAAGCTTATTGAAGTTTCCATTGATAAGTTGACATGATATAAATATTAGAGAAAAGTGTCCTATCTCTAATGTGAGGTTGTGCGGGAAGATGCCCCTAAATAATGGTGTATAGAAGTCCTCACCTCTTATAATATAAATATTAGAGAAAGTTGTCCTATCTCTACTGTGAGGTTGTGTGGGAAGATGACCCTAAATAAATGTGTATGGAAGTCCTCACCTCTTTATTTTTTTACAATAATGGTTAGATTTTATTTAAGATTCAACAAAACAAATGTTGAGGGCTTTAATAGGGCTGCTCTATGTTTCCTTGTTATAGATTTTTCTTTCATTCTCATAGGATGCGAGGAGAGTACATTTAGCTTCTGATAGGTACGCTGATGGGATTACACTGTATTTGCAGATAATGGCTTGAACATGCACTTGATCTGGTTTTAGAGTGGCGCCTTGATTTTCCACTGCATTTTCTTGCCGCGTCTTAGCTCTGCTTCCTAGCTTGCAGAGAGGAGACCCATCAGACCAGACTTTCATTGCCAAGTCTTCCAATAGTTCATTGCTTATGTTCTTTTGGTTTTTCTGGTGGATTCTTACTTTGTGCTCAAGTTTGCCAAGTGAGGTGTCAACATTGCCAACATTGCTTGTCGTTTCATCATAATTTGCAGCAAAAGCCTTTCTTATATCTAAACTAGCCTTGATGTAGCCCTCGTGAACCCCCTAGCACCTACCCAACTGATTGCAAATGATGCAACAATGAATTCCAACTGAGAGAAGAGAGTGAAAATGATGGGTTGCGTTCTAATCTTTTCCTTGTAGATGAGTCTGAGTCTCCTAAAAGCTGCCATCTCATTTTGGTCTGATCCCAAAGCTTTGGGTAATGGAGAGTAATTTGAGGCAGAGGATTACTCAGAGGAACAGAGGCCCAGTCATCTCTAGAATTATGGAATGTTGCAGTTTGATTCAATATCATTTACTAACAGCGATCTCCTACTCCGGAGAGAGCCTAGATTGGCTTCCAAGTCCACCTCTGAGTTTAACTTCCTTGGAATATGAAAGAAGGATATTTTGTGAAACTTGGGCAATACTAGCCTGTTTGTTTTAGTGTGGAGGCTAATTGTACCTAAGAAGGGTTCTTTTGAGAGTTCATAGCCTGGATAACTAGTCTAGAGTCTCCAAAGACTGAGATGGATAGGAAATTTCTCTTGATAGCTAGATTTAGACCCTGCCATAGAGCAAGAGCCTCTACTATATTGTTTGTTTCATGGCCTAGACCCCATGCAAAAAATAGCTCAGTTGAGCCTCCAAGACTCAAGATAACTCCACTTCCACCCACCTCTCCTCAGTTACCTTTAGAGGCCCCATCAAAGAAAAGGCAGTGATCATCCAGGGTTGATCTCCATTTAATGAATTCCTCTTCTTCCAGATGAATTTCCCAATTAGAAAACGCTTTTGCAGGAAGGATGGATCTATCCTGATGGTTTGGAACTAGCTCTTTTATCCATTGATCTTCCTCGTTGTCCAGAATCATACCATTTCTTTTGGCGGGTTTGGCTTCTAAGGCCTCACCCAACTGAGCTTTGGTTTTAGTGATAATTTTGATAGGGTTACAACTCTCCTCGTTCAAAATTCTGTTGTTCCTCTCTAGCCACTTGTTCCTCTCCAGCCACCGTTTCCAACATGTGAATTTGGGAATCCACATCTAGCCAGTCTTAAGAAGGCTTTTTTTCGAGAGATATAATGGGGATAACTTCGCCTAGTTTCTTAGCAAGTTTGGAATATTTCTGGGAAGCTCTATTTTGTTAGGTCCTAACATCAGGACACCCCTCCAAACTTCTTGAGCAAAGGGGCACATTAACAATAGATGATTAGCCATTTCTTCATCTGAAAGACAGAGAGGGCACTTGGAGGGTCCTTCCATTCCATGCCTTCTCATGTTATCTCTAGTGAGGATACTTTTATGCACCAATGTCCAGCAAAATATGTCAATTTTGGGAAGAGAGGGAAAAGACCAAATAAATTTCCATTGAGTTGCTCTGGGGGAATGTTTGGGATAACCATTATACTTTTGCAACCTTCTACTACTGAGTATGAGCCTGAAAGTGAGCCCCACCCTCTTTTGTCCTTAGAAGAGGCCTTTAAAGGAAACTTTCCTTGGAGAAAATCTAGTAATAAAGTGGCTTCACCATCGAGCCAGTGAGGGGCCTCCCCCAGATTCCAACCATCCCAAAGAATTCTTGCATCATCAGTCCAATTGGAGATGTCCCAAAGGGTTTTCAAATTGCTGGCTCGAAGCCAAACTCTGATATTTACAAGTTCTTCCATTTGATTCAAAGGTTGATCTCCAAGGATCGAATCTTCCCAAATTCTTATTTTTTTCCCAGTACTTGGGATCCAGTATAGCTTGTGACTGAAATGCTCCATAGCTGTGAGATAGAGTTTGAATACCGGTGTTCCTTTGGTTATTCTGGGAGGTTGGTCCAAACACCTCAAGTGCTACCCATGAAAATATTTTTTCCACAGAACTCTCTTGCTCCAACTAAGATTCCCAAAAACAATGTTCCAAAGGAGCTTGGAGCCCACAACAAGATTTTGGGCTGCCAGATCACGCATTTGGAGACCTCCTTCTAAGAATAACTTCTTACTAAATGGAGACTTCTTTCATTATTCCCCCCACTCCCCCCCCCCCTCCCCCCACCCCACAAAAATCTTCACAAAAGACGATCCACTTTACTAATAAAGGTTTTAGGGGCAAGTAGAATGGAATTCTGATATAAAGGTAGACTTATGAGAACATATTTCATTAGGATTACCTTCCCAACATTATTCAACCATGAGGCTCCCCAAGCTTGTATTCTGAGTTTTAGCTTGTCTAGCAAGGCCATACAATGAGCTACTTTAGGATTTGATTTGAAGATTGGGATCCCAAGATACTTAAATGACTCCCAGGTCAAGATTCCTTCCATTTCTAACAGCCTTGCTATGTCTATCAATTCCTTGATTGAGTAATTCCAGCCATAGATCTTGCTTTTTTGATAGTTGATATTATTGCCCAAAACCTCCCTATAAATGTCCAGCTCCTCCTTGAAGGACCTTGCAGAATTTATGCTAGCTCCTCCAAGCAATAATGTATTATCAACAAACTGGGTATGATTTATGTCTTTAACATTGTGAGCCATCCTAAGGCTTGTCAGTGTTTGGGTCTATTGAAAATAGTCTAGCTGAAAGCTAAGCACTGAAGCTTGAATGGCGTAAAGAAGTGGGGAAAATAGGAAACCCTGTCTTAGCCCCCTCGAGGCTTGGAATAATTCCATTGATCAACCATTAACCAATGGAATTATCCAAGGGGAGGCTATGCAGGCTTTCACCCAATTTATGAGTGCTTTTGAGAAGCCAAATTTCTCCATCACAGAAAACAATAATTCATGTCTCACCCTCTCAAAGCCATTTACCAAATCTAGCCTAATCACCATACCTTTCTCTTTTCGATGACAGCTTCAGTGAATTGCTTCTTACACCAACATAATATTGTCAAGAATCTTTCTCCCTTTGATGAATCCTCCTTGGTTTTTAGGGATGATGACCGATACAATACTCTTAAGACAATTGGCTATTATTTTGGTAAACAACTGATAACTTGTATTACATAGAGAGATGGGATGGAATATGTTGAAGTCGGTGGCGCCTTTATCTTTCAGAATCAAGGCAAGGAAGGACGAGTTGGTACTGCCTCCGATCTTGGTACATGTCTGAGATTTCTTGACCATTCTTAGAAGATATTTTTTAATTGTAGGCCAGCAAGTCAAGTAGAACATTGCTATGAACCCATCAGGGCCAAGAGCTTTATCCAGTTCCATGCAAAGCGTTTTTAAGCTCATTCATACTAATTGGAGCAGTCAACATAATATTATCATAATATTGAACACAATGAGGAATTAGATCAATCGTGTAGGCTTGATAATCAATAGGAGGGTCTTCCGAGGCCAAGTAAAGATCTTTGAAGAAGGAGTGGGTTGCTCTCTTTATGCCTTCAAAATCATTAACCATGATGTTTTGATAGTGAATGTCATTTACTGTTTTGAAGTGCGTGTGTGCTTCATCTTACTTATGGAAGTAGCTTGTATTTTTGTCTTTGGAATGTAACCAAAGATTTCTGGACTTCTGTCTCTAGAACTTTTCTTCATCCCTACTTGCTCCATTTAAATCTTTTTGCAGCTCTACTTCTTTTTGAAGAAGGATTTGAGTTACATCAGATTTCTCCATTGTTAATTGATGGAATACTAAGTTGTCACGTGTCTCCTTTCTTTTGGCGATGGGAATTTTCAACCTTTTAGCCCACTCCTTGAGCTTGCTTTTAAGTCCCCTCAATTTTTCTTCCCACACAAAGAAAGGGGATCCTTGAACTTGCTAGTTCCAAGCCTCAGTGACCACCTCCTAGAAACCTTCTTGATGTATCCACATAGGACTGAATCTAAAGTGAATGGGGCCAATATTTCCATCCAAGGAGAGCTCAAGTAGAATGGGTTGATGATCAGAGGTGTAGTTCAACAAGATTTTAGAGGTGACCATTAGACCGCATGTCAAGAAGGAGGTTTGGACAAGAAATCTGTCCAAATGAGTAGCAATGTGGCCGAGGCCTATCCTTTTGTTGGACTAGGTTAATTTCCTAGATGTGGGCTTGATATCCTCCAGATCCCAACATAACATGAGATATTCAACCCATTCTCTAGTTGAGTCCCTAACTGGTGAGCCCCCTTTTTCTCTTCTGCAAACTAGCGTAACATTCAGATCACCTGCAATAATAATATTTTATGGATCGTACAAGAAAGGATAGGACTAGAGTGAGTCCCAACAATTCTTTTCTCAGCTGGTAAGACTAGAGCATATAGATTGAACATATTAACTTGATGGCCAGATTCTTTATGGAGGAGCTTAGTGAATAGCCAGTGGAGGAAAAATTCTTCATAAATCAGGTCATATTTGGAGTTGTCCCAGAAGGAGGCAATCCCTCCAGAGGTTCCTTTAGCACTGACAGCTCTCCCTTGGCCTTTATGCCAAAATGCTTTCCTTGCTTGGAGGAGTGGAAGGTCCTCTAGCTTTGTCTCCTAGATGAGAAGGATTTCAGGCAAGTACATCCTCACAATGTCCTTCAAAGCTTCTTCTTTGAACATGCTGCCTAATCCTCTACAATTCTAGGAGATGTATTTCATTATTTACTAGCTTCGGAAGTGTGGCTCCTTTTGGAGCCTGACCATGCTTGCGCCTGGATCTGGTATTCATAATTCATTTAAGAGTTTTTTGAGGGCCTTGGAGTACATCCAGATAAGTTTTTTCCTCTCTCTATTTCTTCTTGTACTTTCGACCCCTGGCCGACTTGATAGGAGTGACTTGTGAGATGTCTAAATCGGAGTCTCCATCTTCTGATTCTCCCCGAGAATCGAAGCCAAGACTGATGTTATCCTCGTTTTCTTATTTTTCCCCTTGATCATCCTTTGATGGAGGAAGATTTGTTTTTTCCTCAACTTCTTTCACTTTCTTCAACGGGTCTTTTGGTTCTTCTTGGATCTAAATGGCATCCACATTTTTCCCAAAGGAAGAACCTTCTTTTAGAACTTCTTTGGCCTTTGGATTAGGCTAGGGCTTCATCAATGGCCTTGAATTTTTCTTCTCGGTTGGTTTTGGGATTGCCTTGCCCTTTTTGATCTCTTTCCATCCTTCTTCGTCCACTTTGTCCCCTGTTGGATCTTTTGGGTAATTTCGTTGGAAGTGTCCATGTTCATGATAGGTTCTGCATTTGAAAGGCAATTGCTCATAATCCAATTTTTGATAGTGATGCCATTCTCCAACTGTAGGTTTTACTGCTTCAGGTAGTTCAACTTCCAGATCGACTTCCACACAGATTCTTGCATAAGTTTATTGGCCCTTGTTATTTTCTTTGTCAGTGAAACGCCCTGGACCATTTCCATTCTTCTACAAGGTGTGATAGCTCCAGCAATGGATTGGAAGAATGGGGAGTCGGATCCAGACTGTGACCTCTTTAGGGACATCGAATGAAGGATCAAAGTTGGGGGTCCATTTATTAAGATACAGACCCTGATTTTCCATGAAATACGAACCATTTCTGAATACCAGATCTTGATCTTATTTCGAGGTGAACTCGAAAATGAAAAACCCTCTTATGACAGCATAGAAGATCAAATTTTTTCAGATGAGGTCTCCAGTTGCATTGGATCCAGTCATTTGTTGTTTTTGTAGAGGGCCAGCATCCCATAAATTGTCCTACCAACCATCTGTCAGCTAGGGCTAGGGCGATTTTTATGTATTGATCTTCTAGCAGGGTGACCTCAGGAATTTACTCCAATTTTTTAAGAAATTTTTGGACTACTGGGTTCAAATGTTTCTTCCCTTTCTACGTTAGCATCCTTTGGAATGCTTCCTCTGATAAGATCAATGGGGTGGGAGAAGGCTCCCCACCCCCAAGTGCACTCATGGTGGCAACTGTGGCTCCTCTGCGACCGCAATACCTAGCTCAGAGATGTGATCGCTGTGAATCACTATCATCTCACAATGGTTTTTAATTGAACAATGTTACCATCCTCACCTCTTACTAGATGGTTAGTGCTTTACATATAATTAAAGTAAATTTTTTCATGTTTATTATTAAATATCAGGGACTCCAAATACATAATAAGGCATTTGAAAATCAATTCCTCTCCTCCAAGTCCTAAAATTCAAACTATTTTCCAAAGAGTCTACATGGTATTGGTCTCCATCCTTGAGGTGATTTCATTTCAGGTTCCAAAAAACAACAACTCTCTTGCTAACTCTTTTTCTTGAGAATTTGTTCTAATGCTTGAAGGAACCATGAAGATTAAAAATGTATCACATTTCTAGCATATCCCTTACTCCTCATTTCAATAAGTGGCTCTCTCTCCATGCATCATCTAGTGGTTGATGATGACTTTTAGAATTTTAGGTTTCCACGAGGCATGGGAGCTCTATTAGTTTAGGAATTTATGAAACAAGTTCTTTTATCACATCTCTCTAGTGTGAAAGACATATCCCATATGTCATGGTTAATGAGAATTTATGTGATTCATTTTTGGCTCTAGTATAGGGGTCTCTTCATACATTCGAACATCCTCTCACTAATCTTGACTAACTCAATCCCTCGCTACACTATTTGGAGGTTTGCATTATAGAAAACTTGTCCATCCTTGTGTTGTTAGTTATGGCATAGTGTTCCCCTATAGGCTAGTATAATAAGCCCATATTTTCTTCTAATGCCATGGCATAAATAAGAGAGCATTAATCAACTTCACATCTACATTAAGAAATTGGTAGCACAATTGGTAGAAACAATCAATATTTTGTTGACTATTGTCATCAAATCAAGAAGCAAGAGGATGATTTGTAGTATGATGGGTTAATTATAAGAGCTTATCCATGTTGACACTATTGGTAGTATGTCTCCCTGTCTTTCAATAAATTTGGTTCGTCCATTAATCTCTGTTATTTTAGAGGATTTGAACATGGAAGTTGATCCAAACTTAAACAGGAATGCAATAACTTTCAGATATAATCGTAAACACATAGATGTAGTAGAAAAAAACTTCATTTCATTAATAGAAAAATATTAAACTATGCTTACAAACAGAATGGAAATAAGATAGCTCGGGCGATGGTAGCTTATCTCTGAGAAGATATGTGGCATGACATTTCTAACAGGGACTAGATATCTAAACAAGACCAGGATAGTCATCAACAACTATCATACAACATGTATGATCTACACCATAAGCATCTGTCAATAGCATCCAGACCAACAACCTGTATATGTTCATCATTAGTTCCCAAGATATGAGAGTGTAAATATCGTCAACCTGTAACAAAGTATGTCGCATATAGATATCAACTCATCCTCTTGATCTCATCAAGATCAACTTGCTTCGTTTTCTTAGTAGAAAGAGCCTTATCATAACCTTCCATGAATCAACTAAGCATATGTCATATCTCCAAGAAGTAACAAAAAAACATATCATATGTATGTGAAAACACCATAGTTATCATCTATGATCATAGCATCATCATCATGAGCTGCATGATATTTCCACAAGAACCCTTAATATATCAACCATATATCATCACTAGGAAACATCTCACATCTGATCAACATCAACGAAAATAATCAACATATGTGAGTATCAACCTATCATCATAAGGTAAGAAGTCATCATCATTATGTGATTAAGTAAGCCATGTCTCCGAATATCCATGTCCTTCAAATACCTATGTCTTCATGAGACCTACAATAACACCATTCGCTTGGCCAACCAATGATATTTGTCAATATGCAACTTAAGTAATCATCCATGTATCCAACATACTGTATATCCATCAAATATGTATCTAGAAAACCATGAGCTCATGGTCATTTGTCAAGCTTTCTTGATACCATCAATAGCAACAAACCTCAACCATGTGAGAGCCAAGAACTATAGGAAAATTACATCATAACTACATCATATGAACTTTATGCATCTTTGAAGGCATGATGACACCATCATAAGAAAAAATGAGTAGCTCATCATCAAATAATGCAGTTGTGTACTCAAGCTTTGTACTTCTCCTTGTCCTTATGAAGATCACTATGTAAGCAACATATATTTATTATATGCATCATCAAAAGTTATCCACAATCATCCATAAATCTGATTTGAATAATAACTATGTAAACCCAAGCAATAGAAGTATCATCTGAGATTTCATCATGGAAAACTCATAACCTTAACATAGAAAGATGTATCAAAACACTTTAGCCACATATGCATCATCACCATTCATAAGAATCATTAGGTACCAAAGACTTCTAATAATAAGAACAACACACTCTCAAGGGTAAGGGTAAAGCTGAGAACACTCAATCATAAACCACTTTCGATAATGATACAGTCAAACCGTAAACCGCTGTCAATAATAGCACACTCAAATCGGAAACCGCTTTTCGCAATTCTCATAGTCACAATGTTGTAAAACATTATAATATCAAATAAAACAATGGAATAAATTTTTCACTGCGAATGCTCGCTATGAAATTTTTCGACACCACTCCAATACTATTTATTTTATAAAAAACAACCACCACAATCTTCAAAACTTTTGCCAACCATGAACATGAATTTAGTTTATGAAGATGAGTTGTCACTTTCAATATTAAACTACTCTGCTCCAATATTAACCTCCCCTGCCACAATTTTGTGGCCCGTAGACGTGGTCGGAGCTGCCATTGGCTGGTATCTGGTTTCTCTCTGTGTTCGCTACTGTGTTCGAAGCTGCCTTTGGCTGGTATCTGTGTTCTATCTGTGTTTGAGTGTAAGTTCCATGCGAGCCATCACTTATGTTTTTTAGTCTCATCCGAATCCTCCGTGCACTCTCAGCTGAATCCGTGGCTTCCTGATTATATGAAATACGATGAATTTCAAATATGAAATCTACCATTTTATAGCAAGAAAACACCATGAGAATTTATGTGAAATGAATAGCTGGGCAACCTCACCTTGAGTTGATCCCGAAGAGTCTCCAGCTTATATTCCTGTAAAATACTTACTTTTCAGCTTCATAATACTTAGACAACTGAAATGGACCTATGTGTTGAAATTTTAATTAAATTATAGTACCAGAGCATTACGATCACTGTGGGCTGTAATTATTACCTCTTGTTGGATCGCCTCTCTCAGATGAGAAATAACAGCAGCAGTTGTCGATTCATTAGATCTCAGCTGCTTGGTGCATTCCCACAGAACCGTCTCTTCTGTAATGAGCTCATCATATAATTGAATCGACTGCGTAATGTCCAGGTACCCTGCTGATATGATATGGAATAAGATAATAGATCAATAGATAAAATACTAACTTTACAACAAATTGCAACAGAGGTTACAAGAAGCTAAAGCCAGATACTCCACAGACTGTGGGGTAGAGGCAAAGTGTTTTTCTTTTTAAATTGTGAAAAAACTATATTTATATTTAGATAGGTACCCTGCTGATATGATATGGAATAAGATAATAGATCAATAGATAAAATACTAACTTTACAACAAATTGCAACAGAGGTTACAAGAAGCTAAAGCCAGATACTCCACAGACTGTAGGGTAGAGGCGGAGTGTTTTTCTTTTTAAATTGTGAAAAAACTATATTTATATTTAGATTTTGTGTTTACTTTATTTACCAGTATCTTATAACAGAGTTTTAAAAAAAATCATGGTTTGGTTTGGTTTGGAGTTTTAAAAAAATCATGGGGAATGATAGCTCTTTTTTTAATTAGTATAAGAGGTTTTTCAGTTTTTTAATTGTAGATGTTAGGTCAACTTTAAGAAAATTTATATTTTTTTCAACTCTAAATCTGTTTATGTTTGGATAAAAGTTTTCTTTTATGTAAAGAAACAAGTTAAAAGCCGGAAACACATAGGCATCTAGCCTGAGTGAAAGCAACAAGAAGATAATTGATTCTAAAATAGCAGCTAACCTTAACTATCCCATTACTAATTTAACAACCAAGTTCAATTAAATTTTCTTACCATGTAAAAAAAATCAAAACTATGCCTTTATTTCATGGTTCAGATCTTTCTCTACTTCATAGTTCTCATAAACTCAAAAGCTAACGGATTAGGAAATGTGTAAGTCAGGAATTTTGCCTGTGGAAATGAGAGAAGACCAACAGGAAGGTGCTAAAACCCGCCGGAAAGCTGTTGAAATTATAATTTCCACTGCGCCCTGGGGCCAGCAATTCAACTGCGTCGTACCAATGTCAAAACCACCCACCAGTAAACCTGAAACCACCGTTAAGTTATCGCACCGCTCTTTGGCATAAGAGGTTTCGGTACGAAGGGGCTCCGATGCAATTTGGAGGAGGCACGTGGATTGGGGTGACATCACCCCATGACATTTATCGCACGATAAATGTCGGTCAAAACTTGTAGCCCGATATGCGTCCGATTTAGTTCTTCATTGTCCGACGTCCGATCGCAAGGAAGATGCATATGGGGTCAGCTGAAATTAAATGTTGCGTGGAGTAATGTTATTGACCATACCTTATGTTAAAAAACTGACATTTTTTTTAGTAATGTATTTAATGTTTTACGGCGAGTAACATTTAATTCATACGGAGGCATGGGGTAAGAAGGTAATGTAAGTTTTTATTGAATGCATACGAATAGTATTATATATGTTTTGTATATGAGCGTTGACTCTATGTTATGGTGCATTGCACACGGGGAGGAGGAGAACCTGAGTTCGCAGCAGCGAATGAAAACCAGAAAACGCACAGAAGTGTGCAAAAATTTTCTTTTGCAGTGTAATGTAATGTTAAGTAGTGAAAACACACAGCAGTGTGTAAAATTTTCTTTTGCAGTGTAATGTAATGTTAAGTAATGAAAACACACAGCAGTGTGTAGAAAGAAAAAAAAACAGTGGCAGCAAATGAAGACCATGGTGAAACGTAGCAGGGTAAGTTTTCTTTGGTAATGTAAGAAATGTACAAACGCACAACAATGCAGGAGGGAAGGAGAAGAAGTGAAAGAAGAAAAACCAGGGGCAAGTATGTAAAACCATGAATTGTGTATGTAAAACCATGAATTGTTTCACACAGCACTGAAAAGGTAAAATTGTAAATCCCTGTAATTTTTGTTTTCACATAGCAGTGAATATAAATGAAATATTTACACAGTGGTGTAAAATTTCAAAGGAGACAGAGTAATTTCTTTTGTAATGTTTTGGTGAATCCCTCTGAGTGAAAGAGGATGAATATGTCTCACTTAATTCTCAGGTGAAAACAGAGTTTTGGTTGAATGTTTTTTTTGGTAAATCGCTCTCAGCAAAGAGGATGAATATGTATTAGTGTTTTTATTTTAATGAATAGAAATCTTTTATGGTGGTGCAATACTCTGCTCAGTAATTTTTTTAAGGCTTCTCTGCACAAAAGGTCCTAGAGTAGAGAAATAAAACAGAGCATTGACTTTGTGTTCAGTTAATGTTTTGTTTTGGTATTTTCCCATTGCAAAAATACCCAACAGTGGTATCAGAGCTAGTCCAGGCTCTTTGATGGTGACAGAGCAGGTTCATGCTCTTTGAAGTGTCAAAGAAGCTGAAGGAAAGACCCTTGTTGCAGCAGTAGTAAAGCTTCTCCAGCTATGTGAAGTTTCAGCCAAAGGGATTCAGGTATTTCTCAAGTTTTTGAGTTGTTGTTGAAGAAAGAGTGAGTCATTTTAAAAACACAGTCGGGGATTTTAAAAATAGTTAAGAATGGCAAGGTCAAAGAAGAAAGTGTCCAAATACCCTAAGGTTGTGTCTCCCTCCGCTATTAAAATAGAAGGAAATCTATTTGAAAACATTCTATTTGAGGCTCTAAGGTTCAATGAGAACTTTGATATATGGGAAATAAAAATGAGGACTTTCTTACAGTGTGAAGGCATTGAAATTTGGGAGTCAGTGATTGATGATAGCAAAATGGATGGAGAATCCAAGGAGTACAATGCAAAAGCAACAAAGACAATTTTGGATGGGCTGCGTGATTCTGTAAAGAAGAATCTAGGAAAATATTCATCAACAAAGGATATATGGGACAGACTTCATGACCTTCATGCAAAGTGAGCGCTGACCATGACCATGAATCAAGAAGGAAATTCTGAACCCATCATAGAAGCTGAAAATGAGAAGGTTGACCTCATCAAGCTTCAAGTGCAAGAAAGGGATGAAGAGCTTGCCAAGCTTAAGAAGGAACTTGATGAAAGCAAAATGAAGCATCATGAAGAAGTCATATTCATGACAAATCAGTTGAATAAAGCAAAGAAGCAGGAAGATGCCTTGTCAAGTCAACTTGAACAAAGGCACAAGAGAGTGAACAAACTTGTAGAAGATATTGGACAGTACAAGGTAGAGGTATCCTCCCTTAAGTCTGAGCTACAAGAAGCCAAGAAGCAGACACAAGAAGCCAAGAAGCAGGCACAAGAAGCTGAGAAGAAAATGGAGAGCAGTCAAGCAAAGAATGAAGAAATCTCCAAAATGAAGTCAGATATCATCTCCCTTAAAATAGCAGCAGCTGAAGCTACTCGTAGCAAGGAAGAAACTGAGGAACAACTTACAAAGAAGAATAATGAGTGTGAAAGATTGGAAGAAGAGATTGTCCTCCTCAGGAAGAAGGTTGAAGGGATGAACAAGATCATGAAGAGCTCTCAAGCTTTGGATGGCATGCTCAGCTATCACAGATCTCCATCTGATAAATCAGGACTTGGGTATGTAGGTGAATCCTCAAACAAGGATGAAAATGCTTTAAGCAAAGGAGATGTGAAGAAGCGAGAAAGAAATGGTGATGCTCCTAGTTCTAGCAAAGGCAAGGAGAAAAATGAAGGTTGCCATAGAAGAAATCCTGCTCCAAGTAGAAAACCAGCTCCAAGAAGAAATGTAGCTGATGGCAAAGAGGCAAGAGGCAATGGTGATCATCAAAGGATCTCAAGGCAGCAAGGCTTCAGAAGTACATCAAGGAAACCTCCATCTCCCAGGTACCAATGTTCATTTTTTGGTTATTGTTATTCTTGTTCAAACTTTGGTCATATGGCAAAAGACTGTAGAGCATTTCATGGAGATAGATGTTGTGGTCCCCGACAATCTCCAAGAAATAATTTCACAAGAAGAAATCATGAATTTTTATTCATGAACAATGTTGAATGTTTCAAGTGTCATGACATTGGGCATATGGCATGAGATTGTAACTTGACATGGGCTCTTACACAAGCTAGACCCATGCAAAAGAAGAAAGTTACACAGGTATGGAGAAGGAAGGAAAGACAATCTGAAAATCCCTTGAGCTCCCCAGTGGATCTAAATTTGTTTTGAGAAGAGTCTGCCAAAAGAAGACAAGCACACATTAAAGGGGAGCTTGTAATTTTTGTTGTTGAACTGTCTTAACAGTTACTCTTTTATGAAGACCTTTATAAGGGAAAAATATGAAGTTTAAATCTGCCATAAAAGCAGAGAAGAAAAAGGGGCAGCGCTCAAATGTGAAGTGCAGCAGCGCAATAAGAAAAGTATGGAAAGCATGGAGACCCTCACAGCAGTGGGAAGATAGAACATAAAACAAGAGTTTTTGAATTTTTTGTTATGGAGCACATGCATTGAAATGCATAGCAATGGAAGGTAGTTTCCTTTTATGTAATGTGAGAGAACATACTCACAGCAGAGTGAGTACAATACACAGCAGTAAAAAAAATTGTAATGTTTTTATATGCAATTCAGCATGCAAAGAAATGCATAAAGAGAAACAGGGACAGCAAATTTTTAATGCACATGGGTGAATGAAAATGTGTGACAGCAGAAAAATGAAAGGAATTGCACAGCAGTGCATTGCGTAAAAAAAAATGAATGAAGACTAAGATTGTGTGAAGCAAGGTGTAAAAAGAAAAGGCAGCAGCCCGTGTTAATTTTTGTTGTGTGGAGAATGCAGCGCAAAACAGCGTGAGGATGATTTCTCTCTATGTG
>APFE030272411.1:0-16385 GCA_000404065.3 Pinus taeda
TATGATTATAATATATTAACATATAGTTGCAATTATAAAATTGTCCATTTATAAAGAAATTAATAACCGAACTTATTTAAACAAATTATGCCCTTCATAGTCTAACTAGTCGTTCCCTGGTCAATTTCGCTATTATCATTTTAGCCATTACCTGATCTGGAAGTTTGGTCATTGGATATTCTGCCTGACCTATTTATAATGCATAGCAAGATCTGCTCATTCAACTTGTCCTGACGATGAACCACACTGGTTGGTTTGAAATGCGTCGACAAAAATATCTCTATGTGATTTTCGCCAAAGATTCTTCTCAAAATTGATATGGATCACAGAAGCCTAAATTCTTTAATTTTGTTGTTATTATGTTGGTTATGAATATGTATTATGACAGTGGCTTTGTATGGCTCTCATCATGTTTCTACTTGTAAATGAATGAACAATGTGTCAATGGTTTAATGGATGAAATTGGAGCTAATTTGATAAGGAAACAATGCTTCATAGAAAATCTCAGATAAATATGAGACCCTTATGCTCAGATCTGTTATTTACACCTGCAAATTACATATTCGTGATATGTTCGAAATTTTTGTCATGGCTAGTAGGGGTCTAGTCAAAGTCTTATTCAAGTAATTGCATTAGTACTATTATTTCCATGTTATCTTACTATTTTGAAGGTGTCATTCAATTTTGGGTAGTGACCTCAGCTCTAGGCCTAAAAATTTTACTTAAATCCTGGGGATTCTTGCACAGGACTAAGCAAAATAGTTCCCGGATGCTGACTTGCAGACCTGTGAGAGCATCTAGAGGTCCCTGGATGCTGACATGCCCATAGAATGAGAGCCTCTAAAGTTCAAGTGGTCCAAAACCTCATTAGGACTCAGGGGATGGTTAGCATAAAGGTTGAGGTAGTTCTTAGGAGTCCTATTACTGATTTTGAAGGTCCTTATGGCATGTTTCCATCAATTCCACTTCCTTAATGTGGCTTAGGAGGTCGAATCATATCATAGTAGCCTCTCATCACATGTTTACCTCGGTTGGCCGGTTGATTGGATAGATGTGGGAGGAGGGTGTTATAGAGTGGTATCAGAGCATGGTTCACCCCTTAAACTGGATGGGTGGTGTGTTGGTCAGGTTTTGATGTCGATTGCATATGTGTCTCTTGTATTCTAAGACCATGTGCTTGTTGTATTTGCATGGTGTTGATCACGGTTGTAGTGATGTCGTCATGTGAAGGTAGATGGTGTTGTTGTGGGATGTGTCGTCATGAGTGTATGGTTGTATATGTATTTTTTTATGCATGTCGGTGTTTGTATGCATGCATTGTCATGGTTATGGTTATGCATGTATGGTAGGTTAGACATGCATTGTAAGTTCATTGTATGTGATTAGGTCATCATGATGATATTAGTATATTATGATGCTAATGTGATAATTGAGATAAAGCAGGAGATGTAGATCATTGAAGTGAATTTGTAGCATTGGACCTCGAGGCAAGAGCACATCATCATACAGGTTTGTATGTTGGACATGCATGTATGTAGGTTAATGATTGTTATATGCATTATGGTTATGTCTATGTCTTTCATTCTATTGAGGTTATGGTTACATATTTGATAGATGCTAGTTGATTAGTGTAATCATATGCACATGTGTCCAATAATCATGAATGATAGTAACATGTGGTTGTAAGCATTGCTATTTTTGTTTTATGATAAGATAACTTGATGATTATGTTATACGTTTTTTATGAGTATGTTATAGATTAAATTTTTGTTGTTATATGATAGTTAGCTTGATGATTAGGTTATATGTTGATGAACATGATATATAACTTGTTGTTGTTATATGATAGTTAACTTGATGATTAGATTATATGTTGTTCATGAGAATGATGTATAATTTGTTGTTGACATATGTTAGTAACTTGATGATTAGGGTTATATGTATCATGCTAAATTGGATTAGCTTATGAAAATGGTTAGGGTTATGACATTCAAGTATAAGTTGACATATTTGTGATATGGTGTTGTACTAATCTAGATTGAATTTGAATATGTGATTGTTATGCATAAATGAAAATTGTTTATGAGTTTATGATATGAACATGTTAGTTAGTTATTGTTATGGATATCATGACCTTATTTATGGTTGAGTTGATATGTTGTGAGGTTGTATCGCGCTAATTTAGAGTGATTGTGTAGACAATATAACCTCCCCTGAGATACATTAAGGTATGACCTTTTTTATGCCTTCTACTTTGTGCTTGAATGTTTGATTATGTCGTCTATTTGGTGTTTGAGTGTTTGGTGCCTATTATGTCATCTAGTTGATTTATTTAAGATGGTATGATTGCAAGTTGGTTAAATGTCTGATGAATTACATGATATGAGTATGTGTTCCAACGATCTTGTTTTAAGATGATTGTACTAACATATATGTGTTGAGAATATTGATTTGTACTTGAGTGTGAGTAGGTGATAGTTGTAGAATTAGGTCTAATGACTATAAGTTGACTATGGATTATGACATGATTGTTAGTCTTGTTAAAGGTTGATTTCAAATTAATATATATGATTGTCTTGATATTTGGAACATGTGGTTGACATGTGTGAGCAGTTGCAGGGTAACATGCTCGGTATAAGCATGACAAGGTAATAGTTGATGTGTTTATATAGCTAACAATTGGGTGATGTGGCAACACATAGTAAGCCTTGATCCCAACAAAGTAAAAAAGATAGAAGAAAGGAATTGGGAAAGGATTCCGTTGGCTATATTTGGAAACCATAATTCCAAATAAATGAGTGCTTTGCATACAGGAAGTGTTCTTAACCTTGACTTTGTATGACATTATGGAGATATATGCTATATTCACGAACATGTATTTGACAAAAATATTAGTTGTCTCTAGTTATAGGTGAATTTGTCAAGGGAATTGGAGTCCCTTGAGACATGGCACAAATTTGCTTAGCTACAAGGCAACGAGCTTGGAATAAAAAGGCAAGCTAACTGGTATATCGTTATATTTACTTATACATTGATAATTATGTGTTTATGGTATTGTTATGGAGGAAGTTGTGTGGCATGAGAGGTTTCCATAAAATATTGAAGGAGGATCGGGTTGAGGTTTCCTTGGGAACCATGAGATTGAGTCATGTTGTCTATCGTTAATCTTGTGATTTCGATATTTTGAAATTTGTTTGCACTCGATTTGCGTCTTTTTTTATGTTTGGTGTAAGGCCATACCACTTTGTTTGTGGTGTCATATTGTTGTTGGTTTTCCATGGTTGTCTTCTTGTTTTCTTCTTGGTCTTATCTTTATTGTTTTGAGAGTCTTGAAAATTGGTTGGGGAAGAGGAACATTAATGGAGCCAGGGGAGCGTTGAATGAAACCTGGCAGGTAATGTAAGACCTAAATGAAGCTCAGTACATGAGTAAGGGAAGTTGAAGGAAAGAATATGACCATCGGTTGGAGTGGTTTGGACCATTGGTGTAAATTGAAAGTTGCAATACGGTCATGAGAAATGTAGCATGAAAGTTAAAGTGAATGGATGTGAGGCATCATATTCCTTGGCTATATTGGGAACAATTATTCTTAATGTTGTGCATGATGTCCATGGATAAAGGGAGTTCTCTTAACCTATATCTTATGCTATCTGGTAATTATGTTATGATCATGATTATGATGATGTCTATATATCTATACATGTATGTATGTATGTATGTATGTCATGTTTGACAGGGTCATCATGGATCATGATTATTTTATGCTAATGTTGATAAGTACATATGTATGTATGTATGTCGTTTTCTGACTAGATCATTATTTTTTTATGTTGATGTTTACATGTATATGTGTGTGTGTATGCATATCATTGTCCAACAATATTATGATTGTTTTATGCTAATGTTTATGTATATGGATCTACACCAGTGTCACACATGATTGTTAGGGATCATTATTGTGGAGGAATGATTGCTTATGCTGGTGAATGGCATGATGAGGTTCTTGGTCCTATGGGAATCAAGTGGGAAGAGTACTCATGACGAATATATGAGGTTAGTATCATGTGGATATGAATTGATATTGTATGCCTATATTATGCCTATGTTTATGTTATGATAAGTAATGTTGAAGGATACATCAGCAGAATGAAAACAATGTGCTTTGTGACATGTTAGGATAAGCATGGTTGGCAGAGAGACATGAGAAGCAAGGTTGCTTAGTAGAGACAGTGTGGTTTTGGATGTGTGGTACTACCGTTGTGCATATGTTTTACATGTTGCATATGTGATGTTGTGCACATGCAGTGTTGTGCATATATAGTGTGTGTACATGTTGTTTATGCAATGTTATGTACATGGTGGTACATATAGTGTTGTGCGAATGTTGCATATGTAGTGATGAATATAGATGGTGCTATGTACATGTTGGATATGAGGTACTATGTACATACTGTACTGTGTGCATGATGGATATGCAGTGTTGTGTACATATGGTGTTGTGTGCATGTTGGATATACAATGTTGTGTACATAGGGTGTTATGTACATGCTGTATATGCAGTGTTATGTACATATGGTGTTTTGTGGATGTTGTACATATGGTGCGGCGTGCATGATTGTCTAAGTGGTGTTTTGAGCATGTAGTTTCGTGTACCTATTGTGCATGTGGTGTTGTATACATGACGTGAATGTGACTTTGTGTACATGCGGTGTCGTGTACATGCCGTTCATGTGGCATTGTGTACATGTGGTATTGTGTGCATGTTGTACATGTGGTACGATGTACATGTAGCGTTGTGTACATGTTGTGTAGGTGGTGTTGTGTACATGAGGTGGTTCTATGTACATGTGGTGTCATGTACACGTCATGTATGTGGTAATATGTACTTGTGCTATTATGTACACATTGTACAGGTGGTACAATGTACATGTGCCATTGTGTATACGTTGTGCGAGTGGTGCCATGTACATGTAATGATGTCTACATATTGTGCAGGTGGTGTTGTGTATAGGTGGTAATGTGTACATGTTCTACATGTGGTATTATGTGCATGTTGCACGTGTTGTGTTGTGTGCATGTACTATGTATGTGTATGGTGTAGTTGTGGTATCGTGATATGTGAACTCGTTGTGTTGTACTCTGTGTAGTACATGTATTGTGTGGTGGTGTACACCGGGTGTAGGTGCATGTATTGCATTGTGTTGTACACTAGGTGTAGATGTATGTGTTGTGTGTCAGGTGTAGATGCATGTATTGCATGGTGTTGTATATCATGTGTGGTTGTATGTGTGTGATGCAAACTATGTGTATGTGCACTTGGTTGAGGAGAAGGCATCGAGTGTTTGTTGGATGTGGAAAATGATCTGAAGTGCGTACAGAATAAAGACAAAGGTAGAAGCTAATGATTGATTAAAAGATAAGTATCAAAATTATATTTTAGTTTTATTATGCATGTGATCTATGATTCTATTTTATGATGATTTCATGTGATTCATGATTTTGATTTATGATGGTTTTGTTTTGAGCTAACGTGATGTGATATATTTATACATGTTGATTTGGTCAAAGATGCTAGTTTGACTTGTTGTGACAGGAAGCGAAGAGAATTACACGTGTACCTTATTGAAGAGCTACCAATGAGGTATGATTTGAAGTTATTTTTGAATTTACTTTAAATCTAATGTAAATTTGTGCTTCGTACAAGAATGCATGAACATGCTTGAATGGGTGGTTAAAATCAACTACAAGAATTTTCAACAACAAAAGGAATTGGAAAATGTAGCAGTATGTTGGTAAAGTTTTTAGGAGCAGAGCCATTGTGGGACATTGGTACCCAATAGTGTCCAGTGATTTCCATGATCATGCGATGACTGGTATGATGATTTGAGGTAGGATATACCTTGGTTTTTGTATCTTCCGATGCGAGGAAGCCTTGCTAAAGGATGGACTACCTAGAATGGGGGTGCCAATAGAACTTAGAAGGTGTGTGACTACACGGAAGGGGGTAACGAGAATGCCCGATGGACTATGTAGCAGAGAAGGGAAGGTTAGGGATGGATTTGTTTTGGATGCACAATGGGAGTGCATCCTAGAACAATGAGCCAATAACTTTTCACTAAGAGGACAAGTGGCGCAGGATTATAATGTTGGACATTGGATGGGACATTGACATTGGAAGTGGATTCTGGACTTCGTGGGAAGGGGGTGAACCCTAGTATTACTTTGAGGGTGGAGGTCTGAGACTTTGCATTCCTTTTATTTTCTAGTTGAGAAAATGTGTATATTATTGAAATAATATATCAAGTTGGATTTATAAAGCTCCATGGATAGTATGCGTATTTTCTAATTCAAGAAAATGCGTATGTGTATATGTGGTTATTGTAAATATTGTAATGAAATATGCTATAAAGCTCATGTAAACGATATGATTGTCATGTTTTAGTAGTGGTCATTGTAAATATTGCAACAAGTTGTTTTATAAAGCTCCATGGGAAGTATCTTTTGTTTTCAACAGTCTTGTTGGTTATAGGTGTCATTGAACACCGAGGACAGTGTTCCCCTAGGGAGGAGGGTTTTGTAACAACCCTTGTAAAAATTCATGTAAAAATATATAAGGCCACGGTGATGGGACACACATTCCAAGCTGAATAGTGGGAAAAAACATCGTAGTGGGTGTTCATTTGATTTATTATGGCTAAGGAAATTGGCAAAGGAAATGGAAAAGGAATTTAGAAAGGTAAGAAGCATTCATTGACATTTTATTTATGAAAACAATGGAGATTATGAGAAAAGGTAGGTGAAAGGTCACAAGCTGCATGTGAGGAGGAAAATGAAGGGAAATAATGGAAAATGAAGAAATAGAGGCCTCATTTATAAAAATGCTTTTGAGGATTAGTGGGTAAGCTTGGTTAATTCAGTTTTAGAGCTCTCCCTTTACTCTCTCTCTCTCTCTCATACTCTTGGACATTTATAGCTTTCATGGGGCACTCTTGGAGAGTGTGGCACACTTGGAGTTTTTGAGCAATAATGCAAAGGAAGAGTAGGAAAGTGCAAGAGGACATTGAGATGAATGACTACAACATGTTTTGCGTGCAGGTACCGAGTTGCATGTATGTTTTCCTCACCAGTTTCAGCATGCATGGAAAATGCATTTGGTTTCTTGGTTACGATCTGTCATTAGTATGGGGGATTTCTTGGATTGAAAGTGGATTTGCCTAGCCT
This sequence comes from Pinus taeda, assembly GCA_000404065.3. NCBI lineage: Eukaryota > Viridiplantae > Streptophyta > Pinopsida > Pinales > Pinaceae > Pinus > Pinus taeda. The sequence continues at coordinate 7,222 of APFE030272411.1, forward strand.
TGCTATTTCCTAGACAGTCATGGTGTAGTGGGCTTACTTCTTTATTATTCTAGTTGGTTCTCATGTTTCATTTAGCTTGGGTTGAGTTACTAGACCTAGAGCCTTGGTTGGACAAGCACTCTCAAGCCCTGTAACGGCTTGGGTTGAGTAATTACTCTTGTAGCTTTAGTTGGATAAATGCTTTGGAGCCCTATAATAGCTTGGGTTGAGTTACTAGTCCTAGAGTTTTGGTTGAACAAAAGCTCTAGAACCCTAGGTGGGTTGAGTTACTAGTCCTAGAGGCTTGGTTGGAAAAATCCCATGGAGCCCGACATAAGTTGTGGGTTGAGTTACTAGTCTTGGAGCCTTGGTTACTAGTTTGACTGCAAGGTGGAATCATTGTTGATGGGTTGAGGTGGATGGCCTCTGGAAGCCCTTGATTATTTTGGATTGATGTGTTCTATGAGATCCCACATTCATTCTTGGAATATGGCACGAGGGTGAATGGTTAAAGAGAGATTTGGCTCAGCCATTCTATAGTCAAATGGAACGTGGAAGTCTCATCCCAGGTTTGGATTTTGCATCATCAATATGAGGTTGTTTCTCCTTGTCTTTCTATGAGTATTATAATGGTTTATATGTGGATTATATGGCTGATATTTCCTTGGTAATTTTGTTGTTATTATGCTGGTTATATGTATGTATTATGACTATGGCTATGTATGGTACTCATCATGTTTCTACTCATAAATGAATGAATAATGTGTCAATGGATTAATGGATGGAACTGTAACAAATGTGATAAGGAAACAATACTTCATAGCAAATCTCAAATAAGTTTGAGACCCTTATGCTAAGATTTATAATTTACACCTATAGATTACATATTAATGATTTGTTTGACGAAATTCCTGTCATGGCTAGTAGGGGTCTAGTCAAGGACTTATTTAATTAATTGCATTAGTATTGTTATTTCCATGTCATCTTACTATTCTGAAGGTGTCATTTAATTCTAGGTAGTGACCTAGGCTCTGGGCTTGAAAATGTGGCTTAAATCTAAGGGACACTAGCATGCCCATCGCATGAGAGTGTCCAAAGGTCAAGTGGTCCAAAACCTCAGTAGGACTCAGGGGCTTATTAGCATTAAGGTTGGGATGGTTCTTAGGAGTCATATTGTTGATGTTGAAGGTTTGCATGGTGTGTTTAGGTCAGTTCCACTTCCTTAACATGACTTAGGAGGTCGAATCATATCATAGTAGCCTCTCATCACATGTTTACCCAAGTTGGTTGATTGCTTGGGTAGATGTGGGAAGAGGGTGTTACAGAGGAATTTTGGGTAGTGTACACAAGAAAACAACAAATAGGAATGGTAAGGGGGCAAGAGATAAGTGAGCAAGGAACGCCACCCGAAATATATTATTTTGAGAATAAATAGAAAGGAAAATACCTAGGAGGCAGGCTAAGTCTCCTTGAATGGAGGTTGCTACAGAGTTGCAGGGATAAGGCTCTATGATATGAAATCCACCACCAAGATAGAAGGAAAGTGAATAATTTAAACCCAAACAATGAATTTCATTATAGGAGCATAGGTGGAGGACTAGAGAGGCAGGTTGGCTCTCCCAACCACGAAACCTAGAAAGTGTTGAGAGGAAAAGAAAGTAAAAAGAATAAATAGAGAGAGCCAAAAGGAACCTTATATTCCAAATAAAGAAAACTGTGAAGACAATTTTAGAGGAACTCTTTGTTTCATAATTTTTTATTTAGTCTCCAAGACATGCACTATAGTAGAAGGGCATGATGGTCATGGCACTGTATATCGTTCAGACAGAGACAATAGTGTGCACGAAGGTAAGAAACATATTGCCAAATGCTTTAAACCAAGATAGTGTTGCATATTCAGAAGACTATACCTGCCGCCAATTGTGCTGGATGTGGAGGGAAATGTGAGGGTGAACGACTACGACATCATATTTTTTGTGATGGAGGTGGCACCCCATCTAAAAAAACATATATTAATCTTGAACAAGTGAGATAAAATAAGTCTGATGCATTATGTAAAATTGTCGTCAGTCCATATACACAATTGCGACACCCTTTTAATTTCTACTTAGAAACTTGGCTTGTCCCATTTGGCGCTTGCTGACCATTCAAAAATCGAAAGAAAAATTCTTTCCCAAACTGTCTCAAATTTCATAGATGTAAAATGTTTAGGGTTTGATCTTTTGAATAAAAAAATATTTTACGCTGTTTTACTTAAATCCGTTACACAATTACAAGTTTCTATACTAGATGACTTACAAGTAGAAAACATGTCAATCCGAGTTATACATAGTATATGCCTCATCTTATAAAAAACTATTTTAAACTACCTTAGATAAATTCATTACACAATTGTAGTTGTCTATTCTTGATGACTTGAGCAAAAAACATGTCAATCCCAGTTATGCATATGACATGCCTCATCTTATTTCTCGACTAAGCCCTTTTTATCTAGTCTATGATGGAGAATCTAATTCCAACCATTTGCTAGGTGTCATAACCATGCATCCAAGTGTCCTAGTCTAGTTTTAGTTAGTCCAGTTTAGTTTAGTCTCACTGCATTCATTTTTTGTTGATGTCTCTAATGTAATCTTATTTCACTGATTCATAATATTGAGAAGAGAAATCCTCTGCTCCACGTTTTTCTTCATTCTTTGCCATTGTATCATAGTATAGGTTGCGTAAGGCTCCTTGACAGGAGTAAAGAGAAGCATTATAAGGTTGCATAAGACTTCAGAGAGTGGAGTGTGTCGTTAAAGTTCGTGGACAAGACACTGAGGAGAAAATGCAAAAGCAACTTGAATTTCTCACGTGTGAAGAAAGAAAAGTGTGTCAATTTCACACATATGAAAAGAGCCAAAAAAAAAAAAATGTGCAAAACAATGGAAAAATTACGAGATTGTAGAGAAAATAGAATTGATGCACCCCGTGAGTTGAAAGAGTGCAGAAAATTGCGTAAAGCACTTCTATTGCGAGTTGTGAAAGTGACAAAGCAAAAATGTTTTTACGCGATTTTTGCTCCGGCTTCAATGAAGGTCAAATATTGGGAGCACGAGTACAATATTGTTTGAAAGCAATCTGTTTGACTTTTTTTCTCCGTGCATTGAAATCAACCCGCGTGTCCTTCTATGAAAGGTTCGTTTTTTAATTAAAAAGGCCTCGTATTTTGTGAAACACTAAGATGTCACAAATCATTTGTAAATTCGTTTCAAATTTTTTTCTTATGAGGCCTTTCATTTCAAAAGTTTTGTTATGATGCCTTAAGAATTGAAAAAGGTTTTTTTATGAAAAAAAAACCTTGGCTTTTTGTATTTTGTAGTTTCAATTTTTTTTAAGAGGGTTCATGAGGGAGTATTGATTAAAAAAATAGGGGGCCTTGATATTGAAGAGTGAACCAAAGTCTGGAGAATTTGGTAGGGTTGTTTTTTGTTTTTGTTTTTTTTTTTTAAATGAGATTTTTAAAAGCTTTCAAAAGATATTAGAAAAAGGGTATTATTTTAATCGGTTTTGGATATTGTGAAAGTGTTGCTTTGGTAGAGAATTTGTATACCTATTTATTTTGTGGAAGCTAAGCAAAAGGCCATCACAAAGATGTTTATTTATTGCAGGAAATCACTATGTTTGAAGTTTAATTTGTTTTTTTAGTCATAGTGATTCAACAAATAGGAAAATCCAAGAGGACAAGAAAGTCAAAGCAGCAACACGAGATCTTTGATTTTTTTTTGACGATTTGGAAACGAAAAGGAGTTTTGGTGTAAGGGGGGGAAATCTGGTTGAAGATGAAGAGTTTGGTGAATCTAACAACAAAGCTTACTGACAACAATTTTGTGAATCGAATAATAGAGCTTGTTGATAACAATTTGATGAATCCAGCAACAATGCTTGTTGATGACAATGAAGCAGCCATTGGAGCAGCTAGCGCTATGATGAATCCAACAATTAATACTGTTGATGTAAATTTTGATGAAGACTTGTTGCCTAAAGATGAATGATTGCAGATAATGCAACAAAAACATGATATCAACATGATACTATTTGGTGAGAGAATACCATTTAAATCTAAAAACCAAGAGGAAGACAACATGAGTTAGTGAAAATAGTGGAAGTGATAGACATAGAAGCAAAAGCAAAGAATGAAGCCCACAAAGAGAAAATAGAGATAGAGGCAAACACGGAGAAGGAAGCGCAAGTAGAGAAAGCTCTCATTGTAGAGCAGAAAGAACATAACCGATATGGTTCAACAAATATTTTTATTCCTAACATTGATTTGTAGTGTGCAGGGAAACAAGACAATTATGAAGAATAACTAAATTTCATTGAAGCATGCCTTGCAACACCATGACTTCATAAATTTTGCATAAAAGTTACAGAAATGAATATTGAAGACAACTTGAATGATGAAAACATCAATGAAATTTTCAGGTATTGGAGTCACGAAGAAATATTTTTTATTATAAACTTATGTTGCAGCAAATTGATAATGAAGATCACACAACAAAAGATGACATGTGGCAGCCGATTTTTGAAGAAGTTGAGGACATGCTTAGACACGGTGGAACAATGGAAGACCTGCACCAACGAATTATGAAACTGAGATTTGAAGGATATAATAAAAAAGAAAAAATTGAAGCAATTTATAGGCTACAAGATGTGGGAGAAAAGAAAAAGAAAAGAAAAGAAAATTGTAATTTGTTTTTAAATTGTAAGCTTAGCTGAGACTTAGACCAATCCCAAGAACCTACTAGGTCTCATAACTCTCTATGCAAGTGTCCTTCTCTATGCAAGTGTCCTAGTTCAATTTTAGAGATTTGAAGGATATAATAAAAAGGAAAAAATTGAAGCAATTTATAGGCTACAAGATGTGGGAGAAAAGAAAAGAAAATTGTAATTTATTTTTAAATTGTAAGCTTAGCCGAGACTTAGACCAATCCCAAGAACTTGCTAGGTGTCATAACTCTCTATGCAAGTGTCCCTCTCTATGCAAAGTGTCCTAGTTCAATCTCAGTTAGTCCAGTTTAGTTACCAATCCCAAGAACTTGCTAGGTGTCATAACTCTCTATGCAAGTGTCCCTTTCTAGGCAAGTGTCCTAGTTCAATTTCAGTTAGTTAGTTCAGTCTCACTAAAATCATTTATTGTTCATATCTTCAATATAATTTTATTTCAATGATGTGTAATATTGAGAAGAACATTTTTTCTTCATTCTTTGTGAGTCTGCTTTTCAACTACCATTTACAAAGTTTTTTAAACTTATTTCATTTGTAATATTGAGAAAAACATTTTTTCTACCTTCTTTGCGAGTCTGCTTTTCCTATACAATTTACAAAGTTTTTTAAACTTATTTGTAACAAATAATCCGTAAAAAAAGGTTATACTCGGGTTTTTATATTGAACCGTTGGCATTTGCAACGAGACATTTCCATATTGGTGTGTACGGATGCTACAATTTTGAGGCACAAAGAATTTCCAGTCAGGAAAAAAAATCTTGAGAAATTTTTATGTGTGTTTAAACTAATTTTTTTTATATTGGATTAAGCATTAAAACTCTTAGGATATTCAAAATCTTGAATCTTAACCAAGACTGCAAACAATTTTCAAAATCATTAAAAGATTGGTAAAAATTTATATTATTTTTTACCGAAAAAAATATTACCGGTTTAACCGGAGAGTTTCCATATTACACGGTTTACAATTTTTTATATTTCACGGTTTTACAAACTAAATCTGCTATTTCGTATCCCGAAGCGTGATTTTAATTAAACATTTCAAGAGTACAATTTCAATCAACGATTCAAAAATTTCCAAATTCAAATAAAATTGGAAACAAATTGATTAAAATATGAAGTTCCGATTGCTGTAAGACTAGGTTATTTCCAACCTGCAGATTAAACCCTTGCAGCAGCAACCGTTATCTAGCTAAACAAATGACGTGCACTGAAGACGTAATCGAAAGACGTAGGCGGCTGACATACATTTGATTTTGGGAGGAGTGTGAATAGGCCAGCTATCCATCACTCTCCTTTTTGTACGAGAAAATTAGAGTCCTATATTTTATAACATCTAATCAAACATCAAAGCCCATAGCGGAAGTGAGAGATAAGCGCAGTACGCATATGGTCAATACATCCCCATCCAGTTCGATAGCAATGTATCGATCTCAGAAGAAACAGCAGTATCAGTACAGATACTGTACAGATGGTCCTCTGCCCAAATGTTTACTTGACCCAAAGCTTCACCTTCACACTGAAAATCGAACGTTGTACCTCCTCTTCCTCGCATTGTAGGAGGTGGCGTTGCCTTCTCTTCTTTATTGGGAATTGATGAGCCATCCCATTGATCACCATCCTGTGCCCGTCTGTCCAAATTGACCTCACTGTTCTTCAAAATGACATGATCCTGGCAATCACCCGGACCCTGCACATTAGAGTACTGATCAACGTCGGCGCATGTTGTTGCCGCTGCGCTAAATTGGCACGGAGAATTAACTGGCGGGCATGACCGATGAGCTCTCTTCTCGTCCTGCTGGCTCGTGCAATCTTCCAGAATACTAAATGCACCCTTATGAGCGATAAAGGCATCATGATAGACATCAGCAAAAACTGTTGTGTTTGAATCGCCATTAGCGCTCCATGCTCTAATTCCAGAAGAATATGCTGTCAATGACAAATGCTCCATCATCATCTCATTTTCATTGCTGATGTCGCCATCATTTTTAAATTTAGCTGAATCGCTGATCTCAACCAGAGCAGGGATGGTGATGGCGCAGCTAACAGAGTTATTGGCAAACTCTACGGTTTTATAAGGCGCCAGTGTTGTCTCCCAGTCTACTAATTGGTCGCATTTCGCTGATGTTGATGCCTTACAAAATGGGCCTTTGCTTTGCAGACTCGGAGATGTAAGAGTGTGATGATTGGTGTGAGAGCAAGAATCAATCCACACCTGAGAACAAGAAAATACACGATTTTCATCCTCCAGTACTTGTTCTTGTTTTAATTCCAATAGGTTCGGAACACAAGCGTGCCGATTTTCTGCACTGGTCACCTTATTAAAGCTGTTACCAAGAAGTGGCGGGTACCCTTCAGGCATACCGTGCAACGGCTGGGTAGTGTGAGACGACTTATAGGCATTACGAAAAGGAGGATGAGGACGAACACACACTGATTTGGTATTAGTTTTAGTGTCAGCGTTGCCGTTAGCGTCAATGGAGGAGAGACTGTGTTTTAGGAGCTTCTTCTTGATGCAAGAATTCCAGTAATTCTTGATTTCATTGTCTGTGCGTCCTGGCAAATTGGGAGCAATTTGACACCACCTGCACCACTCAACCCCCAGGTTAATGGCTGACTTGGCACCAACAAAGTGAAACAGTTAAAATACCCACGAGTGGGCTGACTCTCAGAACAACTACTACTAAAGATTTCGCAGAGTTAACTGATGGACAAGAAGTCTCTCATGTGATAGAATAATTACTGCTCTTAATATCAGAGATTTAAGTGACGGACGGGCGGGTTCTCATGTGATAGAACAATTCTCAGAAGGAAAGCCTCAGAATAGAGGAAAACAAAAAACAAACCTGTTACCGAGAATGGATTGGAATTGTATGATCAGTTGCTCTTCTTGGGGTGAAATTGGGCCGCGTTTAAGGCCAGGCCGCAAGTAATTAATCCATCTGAGCCTGCAGCTCTTTCCACATCTCTGCAAACCTGCATGGGCATTTCATTGGGTTCAATATTATAATATATCCTCGTTTCCTCTTAACCCCTTCCAAACAGAAATTTATTAAACCGAAAGAAAAGAGCCTAGAAATGCACATAAAAGAAGTTGTTCTTTTATTGCTATCAAAAAGCGCTCTCAAGCCAATAACGGACATCTGTTTGGATCCAATATATAGGTAATGCTAATTGAGAGCTCCACCTTCCCCTCTCACAAAAGGAAAGAGAAACAGGGCCAAGCTAAAATAGATCTATACTTGAATAACAACAACAAATCAACTAAATAATCCATATTACTGAACATCTCAACAAACAGACTCATATTAGCCTAGATTCAGGAGCGCCAAAAGGTTGGATCTCAGATAGCATAGATCTATAGAAATTTCATTTATTTAATGGACATATAGAAGAGATATGCCCACGGGGACGTTTTCGCCACCTTGATTCTATAGCAACTGATTTCTTCTAAACTTTGATACTCAGGGTACGGGTATTAAAAGAATCTGTCCAAATGGACCTAGGTTTTACTTAGCAGACTAAGGGTCAAAGTGGGTGTTTAATTATTTACCAGCGTGCTTGGCGTGCCATCTCCAGGAACGGCCCCGGAGGCCGCTCTTCCTGATATAATTGATGAGTTTCTCATCTTCCTCAGGTGACCAGCGACCTTTCCTAAGCTGTTGTTTGGTGGGAAGGAAGGTGCCTTGTTCGTGCCCGTCTGTGTACCTCATTTTCAGTAAAATTCTCTTATCTGCGAGAGAGTGGTGATGGTCTTGCACTCTCCAACAATCCCCGCAGGAATCCGGTGTCATCTAGGGTTGCAGTCGGCTCCTCTCATATGTCCAAACAAAAACACAGAGAAGGATTAAGAAGCAAGCACATAACAAAACACGTTTCTCTGGTCTGTTGATGACGGAGCCCATCATTCTCCAATTTTCAATGGCGGGCACATGGGCAAACGACCAACCTTTTGTCGTGACAAAATATGATTGTTGCGACTCAGAATGGATCATTATAATATTTGTGAATCTTGTTTTTCTAGCCATTTTATTCCTCCCTTCCCCGGGACGACAGTAGTATGAGATCTCTCCCTTATCATGGGCGATAACACCTTGCATCGAATGCATTCATTTCATTTGTTGAACATCCAATCCCTCAGCTAGAGTTGTTAATGGTGAATCAAATGGGGTCCACTTTTACTTCCTCCACTCTGCTGAATCAGCGTGTGTACTCACTTAGATACGACGTCAATGCAGAGTCTCTACAGAACACGAGCACCAATATATGTTAATTACTATAAGCTTAAAGTGATCAAAGTTCAAATTACATTCCTTTAAACATGTTTTCATGTTTACAGTAGAATGACTGGAAAATAAATTAGGTTGATATTCATAAATATTTTAATATCAATGGAAACGTTACTGGCTATTAAAAATCTAATA
>APFE030272413.1:0-45937 GCA_000404065.3 Pinus taeda
GATGTTGAGTTACTTCAATACCAAGATAGTAGTGAACATAGCCCAAGTCAATCATTTCAAAACCTTTCCTCAATTTCTTCTTTATGGATGAAATGTAGCTCTCATTGTTCCCTGTCATCAAAAGATCATCTACATACACCACAAGATATACAACTATTTTTCCAACTTTCTTGAAAAACAAAGTTGCATCATCAAGATCATAATGTTTGAAGTTGAGTTTCAGAATATTCTTAGTTAACTTTTCATACCAGGCTTGTGGTGCTTGTTTAAGGCCACACAAGGATTTCACAAGCTTGTATACTTTGTGTTCTTGGCCCTTCACAACAAATCCTTTTGGCTGGGACATAAAAACATTCTCTTTTAGATATCCATTCAAGAAATCAGTTTTTACATCCATTTCATGGACTTTCCAACCATTCTGAGCTGCCAAGGCAAAGAATGTCCATATGGTAGCCCATTTTGCTATGGGGAAAAAGTATCCTCATAATTGTTCCCTTCCTTCTATGAAAAACCTTTTGCCTCAAGCCTAACTTTGTGTTTATCAAGTGAGCCATTAACTTTATACTTGTTCCTGTAAACCCACTTGCATCCAATTGGTTTGGTTCCCAATGGAGGATCAACTAGCTTCCAAGTTCCATTCTTTATCACGTCATCATACTCCTTTTGCATTGATTCTTTCCATTCATTATGAGAAGCAGATTCTTTGAAGGAAGTTGGTTCAAAATATAGAGACAAATTTAGTTCATAATCATAAGAAAAATCCATATCAGTAGGTGAATTAGAATCATTTACATCACCTCCATTTTGCCTAGTTGAATTTCTTGTTCTTGTCTTTCCAAACTCATCAGGTTGAGCACTTTCAAGTGTCTTCGTCAGCCATTTTGGAGGACCTTTCTAAGATGGCCCATGTTGTTCAGTTGATGGAGTTGGGGCTGAGTCAAGATTGAGTCTCCCAGTTATGTCAATCACATCTCATAAAGTATCATTAGTGGTTGGAGCTTCATGTGGAGGAGATATTTCTTCAGAAGAAGATTCCACAAATTGATCCAGTATATGAATCCCCCTTCAAGATGTGGAATTTGATTATCAAATTTTTGAAATGAATTTGCATGTCTGAATCTATCCAAGAGATCAAGATGCTGATGGGCCTCTAAATTAGACATAAATTAAGGCTCCTACCTCTAAATTAAAAAAATAATTTAAGGCCTATGACCATCCTTCAACACATTAAACTTCTCTTTCTGCATTAGATAATTTATTTTTAACTTTAATATATTCATTAGGAATGTTTATGAATAATTGGATATTTGTGCCTAATATTATTTATTTTTGTGGAATATTATGAGAATATTGGGCAGATTATGAAGATTTGGAGGAGGAGATAATTTAGGGACTTGTTCCCTACTACAGGAGGACCAATAATAAATAATAAATCAACAAAATATTATGGAATTATGGCACATATTGTGGAACTCCCATGATTGAGGAAATCTAGGAATGTGTTCCACTAATCAAGGGACCAGATCCGCTCATCAAGGGACCATATCCACTAATCAAGGGATTTTGGTGGGGAAATTTTCCTTCATTCATGGGGAATGATTCCTAATCATTTTTTATAAGTACCAAGTCGAATTTGCCTCTATGGATAGATTTTCATTAGTGTTATTGTGGAGATAGCTCGTATTTCAACAACTCCATTGTATTTTCTTGCATGGATGTAATTCTATTGATGAAAATAGTGAAGATTGGTGTCATGTTCAACTTCTAAATCTTGTTCTCCTCCATAGGTATCTGGGTTCCCTTGGGCTTGGCCACCCGAGGAACCTCAAATCCCTTTTGTATCATTTTCATTCCTTCTTTTCACTGCTTATTCACATGCATCTCTATTTTTTACTTCTTTCTATTTCTGCATTTAATATTAATGATTTTTTGTTGTAGGATTGAGTGAAATAGTTGATGTAAGTTCTTTTGTGCGATCAAAAGCACTATTTCATCCTTGGAAAATATTTGGAAGTTCATAGTAATCATTGAGCTGCTTGGATTAGTCTTCTTATTCCCAAATCTAGATTGCTGGACCTCCTTTTTAGCATTGAACAATAAATTTATGCTATTTTTTAGAGCATGTTAACAAGATTCAATCGAGTTGGTGCCACTTGTATTAGATCAAAAAAACATTATAGTTCATAACAAAAATTACCCCATTTCATTTTCACTTGATTTGTTTAGGAATTTTTTAGATTTACTAGCTCACTAGTTCTCAAATTTCTAGATTTTCGAGTAGTAATGTTTTTTATTTTTTTTGCATGGGTTAACAAAGGTATTTTTGAGTGTTTCCGCTTGGAGTAGGGACTTAAGACATCCTATTTAATAAAAAATATTGTCACATCCAATTTGGATTTGATTTTCTTGGTCATTAAACCCTCACCAATTTCATCATTTCACAAGGAAACTTCTCCAAGCTTTTTGAGCAAATCCATCAATCTCTCAACTTTGGTTTTCAGTTCTGAAGTGGTCCTATGCACTCCCTTACCTCATTCCATCCACCAAAAACCTTCCCTAAGCTTTCCATCACCTTCAACATCCATCATTTTGCTCTCGGTTGTATCCTGTAGGTTTTTAGGGGATCGTGTAGGTTTTTAGTACATCTTGTAGGTTCTCTTGTAGTTGCCTGTTTTGAGGCTGAATTGAGGGAAAACCTCCAAAAAGCCACACAAGGTCACCTAAGAGTCTCCCAAACCTTACAGCCACCCTCCAACATCCCTAAGCCACTTGCCACATCACCAAAAGATATTAGCTTTCACACTTGTTTTTCCATAAAAAGAATAAAAAGAAAAAAACAGATTTATTTCAGTCCTTTACATGCACGGTAATGATGTTTGATGTTTTGAATCTACATGCTTAGGATAGTAGAATTGCATACATGTTAACTTAGCATTATTTTGAAGCAAAGCCTCTTAGCAGTTAGTTAGAAAATGGTGTGTTTTAGCATTTGATTTCAGTCTCTTTCCTTGTACTTTCTTTTTTGCACTAGGTTAAAGTTCCATTTCAAACATTTCATTCTCTACAATTAGTTTAGGATTTGGCTTTAGTACATGCACTCCATTACATCATGACAGAAAAGCAAGGACACATTGTATACTGCACATATAGTGCCGATATCTCTTAAGTTTGTATGAACCTCCGGTTGATAATTAAAGTTGGTAGCCTTGGGAGTTGCAACATTCTTGTTGCAATATCGAAGCTCATCACTTTTTGGCACCGTTACCAAGGAGGTGTAAAAGTATGCATTGTTTTCTTCCCTAGTTGATTCATTTCTTTTCACCTTTTGCAAAAACCAAAGAAATATTTGCATTAGGCATATTTAATTTCAAAAGTAGAAAATTGCATTGCATTATGGTTTTCATTTAATCATAAAAACAAAAACAAAAAATTCTCCAACACCAACCTACCCCCATTTGATCATGTGGTGCAGTAAGAGCCACATCACCATTCACTTTTGCAGGTAGAAGAAGAATATTGCAAAGAATGTAGAAGAAATGGATGGAGATGATGACAATGAGGAAGGTCCTCTCAGATTTCCCATTCAAGGTACTGATATCAATGTGCAGATGAAGAACATCCCTCCATATTTTCTTCCAAAATTTCATGGTTTAAGGTCAGAGGATCCGGAAACCTTTCTCTTTGAATTTGAAATTGTTTGTAGATATTATGGTTACTTATTAAAAACCCAAAAACTAAGATTGTTTCTGGAAACATTGAAGGATAGAGCTCTTAAATGGTTCATGAGTTTAGGGACTAATTTAATAAGATCATGGAATGATATGCAAAATATATTTCTAGACAAATATAAACATTGTGATCTTAAAGAAGAAATCTTTAGAATGAATCAAAGAGAAGATAAGATTCTTGAGGATCTAATATAGAGGTTCATGTATAATGTTAAGAGGGAAAACCTACATCATTTAGGATCCAACACACTATAAATCCTCTTACTTAGAACAATTAGGGAAGATTGGATTGGTCTCCTTAATCTCATGAGTAGAGGTGATGTATACCAATTATCATTTGATGAAATTTGTGACACATGCAAACACATATCAAGAGCAAAAGCAAGAGTAGGTAAATCAACATCAAGATTGATAAGTCAACCTAAACTTGGAAATTTGTTTGATGATTTTAAAATAGAAATTCTTAGAAATCTAACGAAACAAGTAGAAATGCTAAGAATGCAAGATGAAGGAAAAGCAAATGCTGATATTTGTGTTGCAGAATCACAGGATAGTAAACATTGTCCATCACTACCAAGGTTGAAGGAAGTTTACCAAGAGGACAATGGAGAAAGTCAATCACCAATGCAGCTATGTTATGTAGCTCCAAGAGGACCATGGCAACCTATTCAACCTCATATGATGCAAGATCCTAATTCACAATTTCAAGCTTATACACATCCACCTCAAAGTAATTGGAACACACCCTTTCCTTGGCAATATTTGCCATCTCAACCCTAAAACCAATCTTCGCAACAAGGTTGGAAAGGAACTTATGGGATCCATCCACAATATCCTCAATATCCTCCATACTCAACTCCATGTTATCCCTACCGTTCACCTCCACCACAACCACAACCCCATCCACATCCATCTCAAATATACACTCCCACTCAACTACCTGTACCACCATTTCCAAACCCACACATTGAAGTAGCTCATCCCACTTACAATGCTGAGGTGTAACACTTCCAAACATCTCCTCTTGAGACCAATGGTATTCACCATAGCTCAGGAAGAGTACTGCAAAAAAGAGATTATCTTGATATCATTGAAGGGCCACATCCAGAAGAAGAAGATTCAAATGAGAAGACCACAAAATCTTCGATTGCACTTGATGAAGAGCAGACATCAAAATCAGAGATCGAAAGAGCTCCCTCATGTATTCAAGAGAACAATTAGCAAAAAGAAGGAGATTTGAAGGTCATGGTAGAAGAAGACATGAAGAATGATCGAGATAAACAAGAAAACCAAGGGCATCAAAATTAAATTGAGGTTTGGTTCCAAAAAATAAACAAGATGGAGCATCACTATCTTCTTCAACTATGCTCGATCCTTTCAAAGTAAAATCATTTGGTCTCTGAAATCCAGGTACATGTCAAAGCATACATTTCAAGCCTACACATTATTTTGTCTATCATCTTGATGTGCACATGGCTCCATTGGAAGTATTCTTATACTTGAAAGTGATTTTTTTTTTTCAAGTAGGGTAGGGTAAAAAAAAATAAAAATAAAAAATTGAAAAATAAAAAGAAAAAAAAGTCTCAGGTGAAAACCTCCTTGGATGCGCCTCAAATTGGCTCATCGATTGAAAACCTCCATGAGGCAATCAATGGGTTGGAAAAAAGAAAAAAAAGAAGAAAAAAGAAAAGATCCTAGGTGAAAACCTCCTTTGAGGCGCCTAGGCAGACCTACTAGTTGAAAACCTCATTGAGGCAGCTAGTAGGCCTAAAAGAAAAAAATAAAGAGAAAAAAAAAGAAATCCTTTCTCCATGCATCTCTTTGATGAATGAATGTACTCTCCAACATCTGCAAGCAACAATAACAAGTTGGTACTAAGAGAAATATTGGTCAAGGCTAGTCAAAAGAAGTCAAATTTTCACTTTCTCCTCCTTTGCTCAAATGCACCAACAAGGACAAGGCTATGCTAATCCATCACCCTCATCTATTTTCACCATCCACCCATCATTATCAAGCTTCTACCATTCACTTTGCTAGCTGTCCTAAAAAACAACAGGATGCTCTGTTTTACTACAAGATATAAAAATACATAGAGCGGAAATTTGTTTTTGCCATAAATTGAAAACCATGCATCCATTTGCCAAGTTGTTTCAGGGGAAGGTGCATATGGATGATGGTAACATACTCAAGAAATTTCAGAAAATTCCAGTGCACAGTTTTCGAGAAATCAGCCTCCATCACCTACAACCATTTTTGTTTTTTCTCGATATTCATGCATCCATTTAAAAATATGTTTCATGGGGAGATTCATATGGATGATGGTAACATACTGATGAGCCTCATACATGGGTAATTATATGGGCTCATTTTACCTCCTAACCTAGTCAAATCAACCATTCTCTTAGCTTATTGTATGATTTTCTAGTTATATTTATGCTTATAGAGTGAGTTAAGTTAGTTATGATGCCATGTGGTCTAATATGTGTTTAATGTAGATTATTGATGAATTTTGTGGTCAAAGTCAAGGATCCAGTGGACAAATGGCAGCAATAACTTGAAGTGCACAAAGGAGAGGAATTATAGGAGGGAGTCCCCCTTATTTATTGCTCCTCACTTTGAATTCCCCTTCATTCAGCTCGAAGTACAAGTAGCCAAGTCATGCATTAGCAGGCAACCGAGCAAGTGGAGGATAATTGATGACTATCTCAAGTTTTGGGAGCCAAGCCTCCCTGATTTTAAGGAAGCTATTGGTAGCTTCACTTGTATAAGTAGAGAGGCCTAGGGCCTCACTAGGGTTGATTTTTGGTGAGATTTTTGTTGGATTTTTGCTTATGTAAACTTTGCTCAATTTCGAGCTTATTATTTTGTGATAGTTTCATGTAATCTTGCTATTTTTTGAAAATAATGATGGAATCCTTTTTGAGTTAGCACTAAGTTACCTTAGAGGGCTGAAGCTCTTTGGTTAGGGCCCAATCCAAGCAACCAAGCTCCTCTTTACTTGTATTTGTATGTTTTATTTCAGTTGTAGATTAGGTTGTTGTTAGATGTATTTCTTTTATGGTTAGGAATATGTTGCTTTTGATGATTTAGTAGTTTGCTTCCATTTGTGCTTTCTATATTAGGCTAAGCAGTGATAAAGGAAAGATTCACCAGGCTAACAATAGTGCCTTGGCCTCTCTTGCTCCCTCTGGGACCATGATTTGAGGCAAAGACCCTCTTGCTGCCCCAAAAACACAGATTTTCATCATTCATAGGACTTCTAGTGTTCACAACTCTTTAGTTGGTTAATAGTCTAGTTTGCTTTGCTTCAGAACTTCTCCATCATGTTCACTTCTTTATTTACAATAGTCTTCTTTCATGATTTCCTTTATTTCAGCAGTTACAAACATTTCCTTTCATAGGTCACATTTTAGATTAGTTTGATGCAAAACCCTGTTTTTCTAGATGCACTTATTTCATTGCTTGCTTAATCTCATTGGTTGAGTGTCAGTTGTTTATGCATCAAAGATCTTCTAGCAGTAGGCCAACCTATCAGCCATCCCATCCTCCATCTGATCCATTCCCTACAGGTTTCCCAAGTCTTCCCTCAATTCTGCCTTAGTTTCCTGCATTTTCCATAGAATTTCTTCCTCTCTCCTTGAGCAAATCCAATCATCTTTCTCTCTCCTAATGATTCTTGGTAAACCCTAGGTGCCATAATACTTCATTCCAACCTTCATTCACCTTTTCCACCCACTCTCACACCCTCAAAACAACCAAAACTACTCTCGGCTTCCTCCTGTAGGCCTCCTATAGAAGGTTGTTTTTCCTCCTGTAGATTCCCTGTGTCCTCCTATAGATTTTCCTGTAGGCTTTCTTCTGAAGACTGAATGTGGGAAAAGTCTCCAGAAGGCCACCTAAGACCTCCTAGGACTCAACCACACCATCCTACATCCTCTCAAGTCTAAAAAATTCCCTTCAACACCACCTATTTGTTACCACCTTCACAAACAATAAGTCACATGCATGTCAAATTCACATAAAAATACATAAAAATCCAAAAAGATGTTTTTTGCTCATTTACTTCTAGAAATAGCATAGTTAGATGTTTTTTGCTTCCTTGAGTAGGTAATGGAATTCTTTTCATTTTTTCCGTAGGGTTTTCTGCAAGAGTAGGATTAGTTGGTTAATTAGGATGTACTTGGTTTGCTTTACATTTTAGTCTTTCTCATTTCTGCAGTTAGAGTAGTATCTGTAGAGTAGTCTTTCTCTCCTTTCATCACATATAGAGCTTATTTTGGAATCCATAGAAGTTGGCTTGACTTGCTAGTGATCTTGCGCCAGCTAACCAAGTGACAACCTGCAGTAAGAACTAGTACTTGTGCATACAACACTGTTGCTTCCTAGTTTGTTACGAACTATCAGGTTGATAAGAGCAAAGTAGGTAGCCTAGGAGTTGCCGCATTATTACTACAATAATGGCGCTCACCACATGCCCAAGCAAATTTAACAAATTCCAGTGCATGGTTTCTAAGAAATCGACCTCCATCACCTTTAGCCATTTTTTTTTCTCAATATTCGTGCATCCATTGACCAAAATTGTTTTATGGGGAGGTGCATAATGATGATGGCAACATGCTCATAAAGTTTTAGGTCAATCCATTCTATTGTTTGGGAGATATGGACAAAACAAGTCATTGTCTTGAAAACCTACAAGATTCCCTAAGATCCTACAAGATATAGAAGAACATCTACCAGATTGGCAATGAGCAGTTTTAAAAGGGAGAAATAGAGGTTGGCTTCATCAAGCAGTGTTAAGGAGGTAGGCTCTACATTTCCCACAATTTTCCAAGTGAAAGGAACACAAAAACCCTTCTAGTTTGTTGAAAGTGATTGTAGCATAAGGGAATTGTATACACAAAATTTTTAAATTTGGTATCAGACCTATACAAACCTCCATCCATCAGAGAAAAATGACAAAGGGAACCCATCAACACAGTGAGGATTCAGCAACACCCTCCTATACGAGACATATTCACAAGGCATAATTGGATGGGCTTCTTTGAAAAAATTGAGGGGATATGATGATGAAGTAACCAGGGATTTGAAGTCAGCTTCAGTATGGAGATCCAAAGGTCAAAGAAGCTCCCCCAAAGATTAGTAGTAGCATCAGGATCATCAGCATCACCATCCAACACCTTCACATCAACATCAACTCAACAACAACATGCAAGTCTCTCCAACAACCATTAGGTAGGTACAGGTATGCAATATTATTGACCTCTTCTCTTGAGCATATTATAGTTAGAAATTTTTTGTCAATGCATGAGAGGTGAGGCTTTATAAGCTAAGGATGGATCAACAATCTCAACCGCCTTCAACTAGTTAATTGCAGTTCACTACTTCACTGATGCAATGTTGAAAAGTTAAATTAGGAAGGGTGATGATTTCAAGAAATGAGGATAGCAGTTAAAAGAAGAAGTTTTTGCAAAGGAAAAGTCACCACAACACTCCAAGCCCTCCATCCACTTCATATTCACTATCTATTCATCATTCATCCATCCCATTTCATTATTGAAAAAAGAAACAAAGCATCCTTTCCATTTTCAATCCAAGAGGACTCCAATCTCTTTTTAGCTTTTGTCCAAGGCCTAAAAATGGGAAAAAGGCATGGGAGTCAAGTTGAGGGCCTGCCCTAACCTCATACTATCATTTATGCTCAAAACTGGTATCATGTAGTTTTAACAAGGTTTCTTGTAGTTTTGACAGGAATTACTAAAGGACGTCCTAGTTCTAATCTAAAGGAAGTTTGAAGGTTTTAGAGGTGTCCAAATGGTGGAACAAGGTAGTAGAAGGTTGATAAGGATATGGAAGACCTTGCTAAACTAAAAAATATTCAAGAACTCATCTTGAATAAGGGCAAGGAAGGAAGCTAATGGTCTCAAGAAACAATGATTTTTCTTTGCAAAAATACGTTTTTAGGCTTGTCCTTGCCGAACTTACACCAAGATCCTTAATGCACAAGGGAGAGGCCACCGAGGCCATGGATGAGGCACAATGAGGTGACTAATTTGCTTAGAGGATGATAAACACTTTCAGCAGGGGGGTATGATGGGCCTCTAAATTAGACATAAATTAAGGCTCCTACCTCTAAATTAAAAAGATATTTTAAGGCCTATGACCATCCTTCAGCACATTAAACCTCTCTTTCTGCATTAGATAATTTATTTTTAACTTTAATATATTTATTATGAAGATTTATGAATAATTGGATATTTGTGCCTAATATTATTTATTTTTGTGGAATATTATGATAATATTGGGCAAATTATGAAGATTTGGAGGAGGAGATAATTTAGGGACTTGTTCCCTACTATAGGAGGATCAATAATAAATAATAAATCAACAAGATATTATGGAATTATGGCACAGATTGTGGAACTCCAATGATTGAGAAAATCTAGGAATGTGTTCCACTAATCAAGGGACCAGATCCACTAATCAAGGGACCAAATCCACCATTCAATGGATTTTTGTGGGGAAAGCTTCCTCCATTCATGGGGAATGATCCATAATCATTTTGTATAAGTACCAAGTCAAATTTTCCTCTAGGGATAGATTTTCATTAGTGTTATTGTGGAGAGAACTCGTATTTCAGTAGCTCCATTGTATTTTCTTGCAGGGATGTAATTTTCTTGATGAAAATAATGAATATTGGTGTCATGTTCAACTTCTAAGATAGGTTTCTGAGATTCCTTGGGCTTGGCCATCCCAGGAACCTCAAAGCCCTTTTGTGTCATTTTCTCTCCTTCTTTTCTATTCACATGCATCTCTAGTTTTTATTTATTTCTATTTCTGCATTTAGTATTAATGATATCTTGTTGTAGGATTGAGTTAGATGGTTGATGTAAGTTCTTTTGCAGGATGAAAAGCACTATTTCATCCTTGGAAAAGTTTGGAAGTTCATAGTAATCATTGAGCTACTTGGATTAGTCTTCTTATTCACAAATCTAGATTGTTGGACCTCCTTTTTAGCAAAGAACAGTAAATTTCTGCTATTTTTTAGAGCATGCTCACAAGCTTCAATCGAGTTGGTTCCACTTGCATTAGATCACAAAAAAAATTTAGTTCATAAAAAAAAATATCCCATTTCATTTTCACTTTATTTGGTTAGACATTTTTTAGATTTACTAGCTCATTAGTTCTCAAATTTCTAGATTTTCGACTAGTAATGTTTTTTATTTTTTATTTTTTTTGCATGGGTTAACAGAGGTATTTTCCAGTGGTTCTACTTGGAATAAGGACCTAAGAAATTTTAGTTAATAAAAAAAAATTTCCCATCCAATTTGGATTTGATTTGCTTGGTCATTAAACCCTCACCAATTTCATCATTTCACAAGGAAACTTCTCCAAGCTTTTTGAACAAATCCATCCATCTCCCAACTTTGGTTTTGAATTCTGAAGTGGTCCTAGGCACTCCCTTGCCTCATTCCATCCACCAACAACCTTCCCTAAGATTTCCATCACCTTCAACATCCATCCTTTTTCTGTCGGCTGTATCCTGTAGGTTTTAAGGGGATCTTGTAGGTTTTTAGTACATCCTGTAGGTTTTCCTGTAGTGGTCTGTTTTGAGGTTGAATTGAGGGAAAACCTATAGGAATTCACACAAGGTCACCTAAGGGTCTCCAAAACCTTCCAACCATCCTCCAACATCCCTAAGCCACTTTCCACATCACCAAAAGAGATTAGCTTCCACACTTGTTTTTCCACAAAAATAATAAAAAGGAAAAAATAGATTTTTTTCAATCCTTTACATGCACAATAATGATGTTTGATGTTTTGAATCTGCATGCTTAGGACAATAGGATTGCATACATGTTAACTTAGCATTCTTTTGAAGCAAAGCCTCTTAGCAGTTACTTAGAAAATGGTGTGTTTTAACATTTGATTTCAGTCTCTTTCCTTGTACTTTCTTTCTTGCACTAGGTTAAGGTTCCATTTCGAACATTTCATTCTCTGTAATTAGTTTAGGATTTGGCTTCAGTACATGCATTCCATTACATCATGATAGTAAAGGAAGGACACATTGTATGTCACACATATAGTGCCGATACCTCTTAGATTTGTATGAACCCTAGGTTGATAATCAAATTCGGTAGCCTTGGGAGTTGCAGCATTCTTATTGCAATACCGAGGCTCGTCAGTTGCCTCTCAAAAAATTGTCAACTTTGGAAGATTCAAGAAATATCACAACTCTAGATACAACAAAATTCTTATTAACTTCATCATAGAGATAGTATGCTTTGGAGGTATTTGAATACCCTAAGAAGATACACTTACATCTCCTTACACCAAATTTGTTTCTTTGTTCCTTTGGTATCAATGTATAATAGGTGGAACCAAAGACCCTGGGATGCTTTACTGAAGGAATGTGGCCATTCCATATTTCATAAGGAGTCTTATTTCTAATAGCATTAGATGTACATCTATTCTTTACATACACAACACATAGAAAGGCATCAACCCAAATTATCAATTTTACATTCTGTTGACGGTGTTAGACCTACCAACATTTAGGGGATCGCCCTGTTATGAAGTCCCAACTAGACCTCACACATTTGGTGTGGGATTCCCATCCAGTATGATGGCTCGATTTCCATTATATTAAAGATTTTCCTCAACTCTTACTTGTTAGCATATGAGAGTGGTCTGCTTTGTCTTTCGAGAAGTGAGATTTGCATTGCTGGTGATTGTAAGTGTCACTTGTGTCAATGGTTCTTTCACCGTAGAGGGAGAGGGTGGGATTGATTCCCAAGTCGGTTGGGAGTAGTCCCAACTCTAATAGGAACACACAACACAACAGGACATGGACAACTTCTAGCAAAACAGTCCACATGGATGCGACAGTCAACATACAATGTAAAATAACACGTATAACACTCACAAGTGCAACAATTGTTATAGAAATTTTTATATGAAAGGTGTGTCTGATGTCCGGGAGAGTAGTCAATACGGGTGAGACTATGTTAATAAAATATACAACACATTTTCATTAACATATATGTATTACAACAAGTGAATTAGTTCAAGTGTTAAACACAAGTTAAAGCAACATGCATTACAAGTGTTTAAGTTTAGTCTTACAACAGTTACAATACATGTGTGAAAATGTGTTGGCCTGATAGCACGCTTCTGAGTTAAGAGAAATCTCCAAGACACATCATTACACCATACATCAGTAAACCCGTGAGCTGGGCATTGGAGCCACTACTTACTCCTCAAAGAAAATATTACAGACTCTCAAGGCTATGTGGGAGGAGCTGAGGTGAAAATTCCTTTGCAAGTACAAATGAGGGGGTATTTATAGCCAAGGGTGAAACTGACTCTTGTGGTTGTTCAACTACCCTCATGACTATTTGAATTCCATGACGTTTTGACTTTACATGACTCTTCATACAATAAGTGGGCCTCTTGGAATTCCACGTTACATTACATTGATTGACAGTATGGCCCATAGTAGAGATGTGGACGATATGACTCAACATGATAGTGTTGGTACATTCGTCCTACTGTTGGTGTGCATGTGGAGTAGTAGTGCTGTTAGGTGATGGATGTCCTCATGGTGTGTCACAACTTCACCTCCACATGGCAAGGTGCGTGGAGTCTTTGATGCTCATTGGTTCTCTTGGTGTTGCATTCACACATTGCTCCTTGCTTGTATGTTGGTAAGCTTGACAGGTTCGTCCATTTGTGAAAGGTGCATGTTCATCCATTCATTCATTCATTCATGAACACATCTTGCATGTTTTCTCGTTCGTCCATCTGCAAACAAAGCTTTGCATGATCATCTATTCACGAGCACATCTCTTTGCATGCATTATCTGTTCGTCCATTGGTAAACTTGTCCTTCTGCATGTGCTCCCTTTGTTCATCCCATCTGTCGTTGCACCATGTTTGTTTATGTACCTATGTATGTAGTCACTCATGACGAGATGACATCAAATCCATAAACCTCCTAGTCTACCATGATGCATGATCATTTCAGATGTAGGTGACTGATAGAGGTGACAAGGTTGCGAGGTAGGATGGAGGCTCCAAGAACTGTTGATGAAAACTGTGCAGGAGTCATTGGGTGATGAAGATGGGTAACCTATATTGATAGTGACTTTCCATGGGGTTTGGCTTAGCTGGAGGACAAAAATGCACAGTTTTTTAGAGGAACAATTTGGGTTGCAGAAAGGCTAGGCAAGCAAAATTTGTGCAATTTCTAGAACAAGCAGGTAGAGGGAGCTTGGAAGCAAAAACTGCACAATTCTTGAGGGTAACTAGCAGTCAGTTGCTGGGCCACTGGCAGCAAAAACTGGTCAATTCCTGAGGGGAACCAGCTGTCATCTGTTGGAAGCTTGGAAGTAAAAACTACACAATTCCTAGAGGGAACTGGCATTTAGCTACTAGAACTTGGCAGCAAAAACTGCACAATTCTTGTAGGGAACTATCAGTCGGATGTCGGGAGCTGCTAGCGAGAAAAATTGCATTGATGCTGAGAGGCTGGCCTACTAGTCACTTTTGCACAATTTCTGAGTTGAGCAGACTACTGGGTAGCATAGGAATTGCTCATGAAAATGGTGCAATTTTTAGGGTGGGCAGCAGGTCAGCTATTGGGAGGGATGGCTGGAAAAACTGCACAATTTTATAAGGGAGACAGGGACGGGAATTGGGTGTCTATCCGGACTGTCTGCAAAATTTTCTTAGTCAGCAGAGCGAGAAAGGTCTGTAGCATCTATGCAATTTTTGAGGGGATTCAGTCTCGGGGTGGCTACCGGGTCAAACTCTCCGGTTGACAAACATGAAGGTTGATTGATTTGCTTGTGGACAACACATCTTAGAATGGCTCACTTGGAGCTTCTGCACTATTTTGGGTGATAGTCAATCGAGTCAATGGTATGGTTATGGCCTGACTATTAGAGGGGAATCCAATCGTTAGAACCTCAACAAAGTGACTAGGCGTGTGAACGAGCGAAAGATGTATGCGTGATATTGCAAACACACACTTACATGACTTGACGATGAGATGAATCAAACCATCTAGACACACATGCTCAACATGATTGATTGATGGTGTAAGGGACAAGCGTGACACTTGTGATTGATCGTTGGTCGACCGTGACGATGCTTGCACGATAGTGAATGTGACTCCATGTGTGAGTGCGACAGAGGTTTTCATAGAGAACACAACAAGTACACACAAAGCGAAGACTTTAAGCATAACTAGAACATAGTCGCAAGCATGACTTTGACATCAACATGCAAAAACTTGGGTGAAATGATAAATCAAGGTGGGTGCGAAGACTCACACGAGCTCATGGAGTGAACCTGAGTGTGTGCAGTCATCAAGTGAAATTCTCAAGGGAGGCTTCGAAATTGGGTGCAGGACAAAATATTGGATGGTTGTTGTAGCCGCTACAACACATTCTTGAAACACATCATGGAACATACCATATTTAAGATTTTCCTATTCATTCTTTTAGCTACTTCGTCCTGTTGGGGATTATAAGACACAATTTTTTTTATTGATCCCATGTTGGCGAAGAGAGTTTTCAAATTCATTTGAAGTGTATTATTTTCCATTATCAATGTGAATAGAGCCAATATGAGATTGTGCATCATTTTCAATCTATGTCTGAAATTTCTTGAATGTTTGAAAAGCATCCGATTTGTTCTTCAATAAATAAGCCCAACACATTTTGGTGTAGTCATCAATAAATGTCGTCATATATTTATTTCCATTTGCAAAAGGAATAGACATTAGACCACATAAATCTGAATGAATGAGTTCAAGTTTTCTATATGCTCTGGAATGTGAATCATGAAAATATTGTTTTCTAGGCTTTCCTAAAATACAAGCATCACATTGGTTAAGTTTCCTAGGAATTATAGGCAAACCATTAACACCATTTTTCTTCAACAGGCAAAGGTTGTCATAGTTCAAGTTTCCAAATATGGCATGCCATAAAATAATTGATGGAAATGTACCTTCATCATAATGAGAACTGTATGAGAAGTTTTATGCATGAACAAAGGAACCTTGCAGCTTGAGAAGTCTTCCTTCTTCTATCCTCGTCATGACAAGTGAGCGATGTGATGCTTTTCTAACGTCAACCTTGCCATAAAACATATTAATAGAGTGTCCTTGCTGGTGGATGTGGACCAAGGAAAAAAAGTTTCTCCTCAGCTCTGAGAGATATAAAACATCAGGTAGAAGAAAGTCTATAAGACCAAGCAATTTGGCCCAGATTGTGCCAAGCCCTGATGGCTTGAGTTTTGATTTGTCTGCAAAGTATACTACTCCATCAACATTGTCAGTAAATTCTTCAAAAAATATCTTCTAAAGGTCATGTGGAAATTTTGTCCTGAATCAAGCAACCAATCATTTTCCAAGAAGTAAGTGAAGCATTAAAAAAGTCTTCGGTTACTCCAATATTACAATGTGCCACAAAATAGTGAGTAGATTAAGGTGCTTTACCTTTCTCTTTGTCATTGGTTTTACCTTTGGCTTGATTTCTTTACTGCTCAATTTTGTCCCAAGGAAACTTACATGTAGATGCATCATGTCCATCTCTATTGCAACGTATGTAATGAAGATCAAACTTTTCTCCTTGAGGATGCTTGCCCCCCCTGTCTCTGAAATTTCTTCTTCCTCTTCCTCTAGACAAAAATTGAGCATGCTTCTTCAGAATATTGAGGAATTGTCTTCTTTCCAAAATCCTTCTCTCTTAGATAACTTATTCTCAAGGGAGTCAATGGTGATTTCCTTGAGGTTTCCACTTGCTTGCAATGACTCAAGATAATTTGAGTAAGTAGATATAGTGCCTTGACAAAATATATGAGAGGAATGTCTATTTGAACACTAGTGTTTTTGATATCATGCATAATAGATCTTATTTATGATTATAAAGAAAGAGGATCATCATTTTTCAATTCAAGACTGAATAATTTAATCATAAATTGGACAAATTCATGTTCAGAGTGTGAGTCATAGAGTTCCTTCAACTTCTGTAAGGCTTCAAAAGCATTTGAAAATGGTGAAAAATGGTGACTCACATCTTCATCTACAAATGCTGCAATCAAGGCATAGGCCTTGCTGTTCTTATTTTACCAAATGGCGATCTCCTTATCTGAGGTGGGTTTTGCAGGTTCATCATCTCCTTCTCCTACAAAACTCCTTTCCACAACTCATTGAAAATGAGAGTGTGTTGAATCTTTCTTAAAGATTATGGATAGTTCTCTTTTATAGAGAGGATTGCTCCAACAATAGATATCAATGAACACATATTAAACACTATGTATTGTGTAAAAAATATGCTCTACTGCCAATATATAAAATTTACTCTCCTAGTGGTAAAAATGCAATTATGGTGTAAAATTTTAAAAAATAAATTGACTATGATATGTAGGACAAAGGTAATACTTTGGGGAGTTGTTACTTGTGGGAGGTGGTAGGTGGGGAAGTTATTATATGGGGAAGGGTTGAATGGGGAGGAGGGTTAATGTATGATGGGAACTAAGTTGTCTTCTTCCCTCTAATGGTGTGAGCAATATTATGAAACAGTATTAGTGGTAGCCAGACTGCGAGCAGAGAGGGTGAGGGAGTGAGGTCAAGGGAGAGGGATGAGGGTGTTGTGGGAGAGATTTTTCTGCACAGTGGGGAGTCAACTGTGGTAAAATTACAATGGAGGTAACATTATACGTAACAAAAAAATGGGAGTGGATTCACGTATGGACCGAGGCTTATGTGTGGAATGTGTATTGGTATGGAAACTAGATGGGCAGTGTATGGGAGGTGCATCAAATTTTCTTTTAAAGAAACGTTCCAAGAAAGATGTGGTATGGAGCATTTAATGGAGTTGAAAACCGAGAGTGGTGAGGGGTATGGAAGTGTTGTATGGAGGAGCGCGTGACATAATACATAGTGTAGAAAGTAGGAAGAGAGTACAACAATGGGAGAAAATTATTAAAAAATGCAAAAGATCAAGTTGGTAATTGGAGAAAATAACAAGCAATATAATATTGAGGTGGGTTCGAACAGAAACCACAGTTTAAAAATTATTGTAGTGTGGTCATGGGTTCGGGCTTGCAATTAAAAATCGTATGCAATTAACATAATAAGAAACTGGTGGTATTAACTATGCATACATGTAATTTCAAGCCAATTTTCATAAACTATGCTCATAAAATCAAGCCAGCGTGGGGAGAGGAGATTATACACAGTGTTAAACACTCCGTTCAACATTGCGTTTCACAACACTTCAACACAATGTCGCACTTCAACACAACATAATATCATTCAATGTATGAGCAATATTACAAGACATACCAACTGCTATAACATACCAAATGGTGTGCACTTATGGTTTCAATGCACAACATTCAACAACGTTCAACTTCTAGCACAACACCTCAGACACACACAATTTGATGCACTTCAATGCTCTAGGCAGAAGGTGTTCGTTATGAAATGGCAGAGGTCTTAGTTCTACAAAATAGGGAGAACATAGGTAGAAGGGAGTTACAAGTGCAGAGAAAATCCAAAATTGGAGCTCGCTCTGATACCATGTCAGGCTAGGAGGTAAGTCCACAATCCAAATTATTTCTTTGCATTAATATTTCTCATGGATATATACATGGAGTGAGATAATCTTGGGCTTCACCTCCAAGTGGCTCTTCATATTCCTATTCTCCTTATTTACTATTTAGACTATTTACATATATTCATCCAATCCCAATGATTAGGTGTCAAAAATTATTATTAATTCTAAGAATTTTATTAAAAACCTTATTATTATTTTTAATTCCCTTGAGTGAATAGTTATGAATGTTATTAATCACATTGGGAGAGCTTGGGCAATAAGTGTTGAAATCAAAATTCTTTCAGGGAGGGAAGGAAGAGAGAACCAAGGGGGTAGAAAGGGATAGGGGAGAGGGATATCCAGTCACGACAGGTGATGAGAAGTAGACTGAGGGGTTGGGAGAAGACTGGGAATAGGAAAATTTTTCTAAGGAGGAGGACAAGTTGTGCGAGAACTAAGGAGGGTTATCTGAGAATTCGTGAGCATGCAACAAACATCAGGCATAATCATTCCCAATCCTCAACTACTGTTGAACATGCAGAGAAAAATAAGCATCATGTATGCGTCAAAGATTCCAAGGTGATTGCGAAGATTGATCATTTCCACCATAGGAAGTTGAGAGAGGTTATTGAAATTGAAAAACATGCCAATAATCTCAATAGAGACGATGGTTGGAAATTGAGTAAGAGTTGGGTTTCGACCCTGTCTTTGTGATTTTTTATTCTTCTCCTTTATTTATTTATTTTGTATCTGTACAAATATATATCATTATTATTTTCCAATAACTATTAGTATTATTATTATTTAATTAACCTTATTAATAATGATAATTTATTTTTCTCTATGTATTTATATTCCGTTTTTTGATATATATATATATATATATAATAATCATAGAATACATTTTTGTTTAACAATAATCATTTAATAGTTTTTAAAATTAACTCCATTTTAATAATGTGTTTAGACCGAATTAGTCTTTCAATATTATTAAATTATTATTAATATGAATTTTCTAGTTAAAAAAACTCCCCTTGACTTTAAGCTAGCTGTTATCGTTAGTTTTTAATATTATTTTCATAATGGCTAATTCTGGAACATGCATCTCATCCCTATTTAATCCCTTAGATTGATATGTTTTTTTCACCTTGTTCTTGAATATGAACCTTATTAGTAGGTTCAAAACATCGATGAGAAAAACTTCTTATGTGATTAATCCAAAATTTTGCCTAAAACATATTGTTGCCTTATCACATGAGGTTGACCCTGTGCCATTGATGTCAAAGAGGGATAGATAAACGATGATGGTCTTGAGTTTGTGTATGGTTTCCATCAAATCCAAAGGGGGATATTGTTGGCATTATGGTGTGAACGGTTCCAACTACCTAATGTTGTCATTGGTTCATGATGAAAACTAGCTCATGATGGAATTCATGTCAACCCTTGTAGACTAGCTGACATTTGGATGCCTTCATTATAGAATGGTTTCATCCATTTTAGTTGGCATTGACATGATTGTGTTGGAATTGATGTCAACCTTATGATGTCAGCCTTGTGATGTATTGATGGAAAAATGATAGCATTGGTATGGTTGATGATGAGTTGGTACACTACTTGAGTTGGAAACTAGGTCTTCATCTAGGTCTTCATGCTTGTGCTCATGGAGATGACTTGTTGCAGTATGATGGCCTTATGTTTGATGGTGGAGATGTGCTACAGAGTATTGGAGCTTGTGGAGATTATTTTTAGAGAGTGGAGGACATTTTGGCACTCTTTCCAACCTTGTCCGTTGGTCTTTTAGGTCAATTTGGCAGTGACACTTGGGAGACATGTTTGATCCACTTATAGATGTGTCATAGGTATGTTAGAGTTTTGGAGGTTTGTAAAGATGCTGGAGAAGAGGATCCAAAATGTGGAAGAGGTTCTAAGATGAAGGCATAATGTTTTTCTTCAACCTTATCCCTAGTTGCATGGAGCCAAACCTATGGGAGCGACTGAAAGTCTCTGGTCATTGGTTGGCAAGCCTATGGGAGAAAATGAAGATTCCACCCAATTTAAACCAATATTATGCATGAAACTAAGGATTTTTATGAGTTTTTCTTCGCATTCCTCCTGGAAATAAAAAAAATGGTTTGAAAATGTATTCCAATGATGTGAACTCATTTAGTCCACAAGTAGTGGTCTTAGTGGATTTATTTGGTCAAATTTTTGCACCATTGATCCTATCCCCAAGCTCAGTTTCGCCCTACATGTTTTATATATTCGATTTTGGAGCTTAGTGGTTGTAGATGGTGAGTGTATGTATGTAAGAAATTAATGTGTAGCTTCAAAACTGCTCATGAAATTTATTAAATCACAATACTTGAAGCTACTCTACTAATCTATAGAAGTTAATTCACCATATAGAGCACAAATCATAGACATACAAAATGAAACATCACACATGCACTAAGACTTATCTAGGGGAAAACAATTGCTCAAAACCCATTACTATCTATATTGCATTAATGAAATGATAAAGATGAAATACATATGATTGTTCAAGCTTGAGAACACCCTGCAAGTGTATAGTATATCCCTTTTCCTGACTAACTGACTCTAGCCAACATTTAGCCAATTTTGAAGCCCTTCAAGCTCCTATTTCCTTGCATTGTTCCTCTAGGAAATTGGCCCTTATTATTTAGGAATTTCTCACTATTGAATTGCACAATTCCTCTAGGTCCTTCCTCTGACTGCATGCACCACCTGTACACATTGGAATGTGCTACAACTGATAGTACACTACCTTCGAATCTCCATCTCAATTGCGTAACTCAAATTCTATGCATGAAAGAATTATTTTGGGCTAACTGAATACTTAACTGGTTGATCATTGAGTATGGTTGAATTTCCACTTCCACAACTTGACCTCCACTAGTTCTTTTGACAGTTAGAACTAGTTTAACTGACAATAACTCAAATTAACTAAAATAAATTGCTACAAATTAGAAATCAAACACACTAAACTGAAATCAAGCTTCCCTAATACGAATTAACTGAGTTAACTAAGCCGCAAGTTCCATGTCACCTCAGTTAACTACCTCCAAGATTTTTGTTGAAATATAAATTCAAATTTTCTCTAGTTTGACCAAGGCAAAGTCAAACTGAGATTTTCTTTCTACATTTTCAACACTCTCTCTCAGTGAGAAAGGGATTATTAACCACCCCTATCTTGCACCTATGGAATTTGAACTTCCATATTGACAAGGAATTTGTCAAAATATTAGTATCTTTCTCCTCTGTTAGAATGTACTGCAACAACATAATCCACCTCTGAACATAATCTCGTAGATGGTGATACTAGATATTAGTATGCTTGGATCAATCATGAAAGACTATTTTTTCAAAGAGTTTGATGCAACTCTGATTATCACAGTAAATCATAATTGGATCCATCATTTGATGAAACAAACCAACAAGTATCTTTCTCATCCAGATCGCCTCACATGCTGCTTGACTTGCAACCATGCATTTTTCTTCTACTGAGCTAAGTGCCACGGATCTCTACTTCCTCCTGTACCAGCAAACTGCTATGGATGAAACACTGACAATTCAACATGATGTACTCTTCCACTCTGATGGACTCCTTGGCCAAGATGCATCGGTGAAACCACACAACTTCAATCCCTCTGTTTGTTTGTACCAAAGTCCAAACTAGGTAGTGCCTCTGAGGTACTATAGAACATGCTTAGCTAGCCTCTAAAGCAGTATGGTTGGCCTAACAATAGCGTGGCTCAATTGGTTGGCTGCAAAGCACATATTTGGTCATCACAAGATACATGAGTGAACCCATAAGCTGCCAGTACACAATCACATCTACTTCCTCACCTGAAGTGGCATATTCTTTCCTCCCTTTGGTCACTAGATGAGTCTCCATGGGTTTTCACCTATCCATGTGCAACTTCTGAAGTATCTCGTCAGCATACTTTCCCTAAGAGATAAATAGTTCCCCATCACCTTGCCATATTTCCAATCTGAGGAAGTAGTGCATGAGACCCATGTCCTCCATCTCAAAATATCTTGCAAGTTCCTCCTTGCAATATTAGATCAATTTCTCATCACTAGTCAAAATCAAGTCACAAACATATAAAACAATAATCAACAATTTACCTTCTACCAAAGTATGATAGAGGTTTGCATCCACTTCACTTTTGGTGAAGCCCAAACTAGTGAGATAACTATCGATCCTAGTGTACCAAGCACAAGGTACTTAATTGATACCTTACGATGCTTGCTTGAATTTGCACACATGAGACTCTTGGTCAGAAATATTAAATCCTTCTATTTTATCGATATACACCTTCTCCTCAATAACTCCATTGAGGAATGTTGTTTTCACATCCATCTGGTAGATCTTGCACCCCATCTATGCAACCAGAGCAAGGATTGATTTGATGGATGAGTAATTTGCTACAGGATCAAAGGTCTCCTCATAGTCAATCTTCTGAACTTAGGAGTACCCCTTGGCCACAAATCTAGACTTGTAATTTTGTATGCTTCTGTCTGCTTCCTGCTTCACCTTGAAGATCCATCTCAAACCAACAACTGATTTTTCTGTTGGTCTTGGAACCACTTCCCAAACATTGTTCTTTACAATGGATTCTTACTCCTCTATCATTGCATCAACCCATACTGGTTTCTATACTTCTTCCTCGAAAGAAGATGGCTTAGTCTCTATTAGCTTACTCATTAGAGCCATGTAGCTAGTGTACCAATCTAGTGTCCTTCTCCACATACACTGATTTGAAATAGCACCCACATTATCCCTCACATATTGCACACATCTCTCAGCTTCCCTGGTTCTCTTCCTTACTTCTCTGTATGGTTCTACTTGAGTGGCTGTCTCCACTCTTATCTCCTCAAATTGTGGCTACTCCACAACATTCTGAGGCTCCTCCTTTGGAGCTAAAAGGTCATCCTCTAGTGGTATCTAAAGCTCCCTCTAAATAGAGGAATGCATGGCTTTTTCTTCATCAAATTTTACATCCCTTCGCACAATTGTCATTCTGAGGGACGAAAAATACATTTGGTAGTTGTGGGGAGTTTTTGTGTAACCCACAAATGCCCCAAACTTTTTTGTCAGCTCTAGCTTATTCCTTGATTCTTTGGATACATGGCAATAAATAAAGGCTCCAAAAATCCATAAGTGTGACTCATTTGGCCTCCTCCCTGAGAAAGCCTCCTCCAATGTGATCATGCCAAGAATCCGACAAGGACTCATGTTATGTAACTAGACTATTGTGTTGCATGCTTTAGTCCACAAGCGTAGAGGTAAGATTTGGTCATCCACCATCGTCCGTGCTACCCCCACAATGCTACCATTCTTCCTCTCAGCCACCCCATTCTCCTGTGGGTTGTGGGGTGCTATTAACTCTCGTTCAATGCCTTATTTTGCACATAAATTTATAAACTCGTTTGACACGTACTCACCTCCATTATCAATTCAAAGAGACTTCTCCTTCTTTCCAATTTCTTTCTCCACCAATGCCTTGAACTCTAAGAACTTGGAGAAAATATCATCCTTATTCTTGCATGAAGAAGATCCAACACTTCCACAAGAAGTCATCAATAAAGATGAAAAAATATCTGTGCCTGACAGTGGAGGCTACCAAGTAAGGTCCACAAACATCAAAGTGGATCCTTTCAAGGATTGCATGTGCTCTACTGTCTCGATCATGGAAAGTGGCTTTTGGGTACTTCCCCCAGGTACACCCTTTGCATGTATCCTGCTACTCTAGTGCTCCTTTGGGGAGGCCTATGGTAATCTGCTACATGATATTCAAAGCACCATGATGCAATTGGCCAAGTATTCTATGCCAAAGTTTATCGACACTGTGGCTCTTCACCTTCTTTGCCTTTGTGCTCAATGCAACATAATCCTCCACATCTAGCTTGTAGAGGTTCTTCACACGAACCATAATCTTCTTCACATGTCCTGTGGCTATGTGTATTAGGAATTCCTTTCCTTTTTTGAAAATCACATCATAAGCACAATCTTCCAAAATTACAATGAAGGCAAGATTCTTCTTTAGACTTGGAGAAAACATCACATCCTTGACTCTAAGAAGGGAGCCCGACTACCTCTAGAAGGTAATTGTACCAATCCCAGTAGCATTTTACCTTCCATCATCTCCCATCTCTATGTTAATTTGGAGATATTTCTCCTCCAAATCACTGAAAAAATATCTATTCCCCGTCATATGGAACAAGGCAGTGTTGTCCAGGTACCACATGCTTCCCGTCACTATGTTGGCCATGCATGTAATGAGAGTGAAGTCAAGCTCAAAATGTGAAGCCAAGGATTCACCTGCTTCTCCACCTGAGGTCTTCTTGTGTATACATTTTGTGGCATAGTACTTGAATTCACAACAGTGAAAGCACTTGATTCTGGACAAGTATTTCTTCTTGCCCCATTGACTAGATTCTACTTTGGATTGGGATTCCTTCCATTTACATTTATTTTCCTTTCTATCCAAGGAAATGTTCTCCAAATGATCACCCTTAGATGACGTCCCATCTCCGATATTCCACCTTATTTCCTCCTATACCAGGTTAGACCATAAGTGCTCCCAACTTGGTAGTTTCTCCCTACCATTTGTGAAATCTTGATAGCTATGCTAACTCTTGGGAAGGCCCAAAAGGTCTGGAGCTACCAAGTATTCTTAAAGGACATTAACACTGAACCTACAAAGTTCGTCATGACACTTTGTATACTGGCTCAGATACTGTAGAATTGTGTCATTCATCTCCATCTTAATACTTCGAATCTTGTCCTTGAGTGCCAGCTTCTTGTGGTCACTTCTATTATCAAACAATTTTGTCAGTGCTTTCAGCATCACAAACAAAGTCTCTTTTCCATGGAGGTTTGAGACAATATGATCCTGTAATCCCTCTAATATGATTCTCCTCACCCTGGCCACATATTTATTCCATTGAGTAAGATTTTGGGCATCAGATTCTTGGGGTTTTGCTACATTTGTTTTGATGTGTTCTAGCAGCCCATTGTCATCCAATACTTCCTCCACGTGGTCCTTCCATGCAAAAAAGTTTGAGGTGCCTTCCAAGGCATACTCTAGCCTGATTCCATTGAAATCCATAGTCAGAGTCCTAAATAAAACCTACAACGCCGATCTTAAAATTTGAGCCTCCTACAATGACATCTTCAAAATCTCTTCTCTACAGTGATTCTAGCTCTGATACCATGTAGAAATTAATGTGTAGATTTAAAATTGCTCCTGAAATTTACTAAATCACAAGACGTGAAGCTACTCTACCAATAAGTTGAATTTTTCACCATCTAAAGCACAAAGCATAGACATGCAAAAAGAAACATCACGCATGCATAGAGATTTATCTAGGGGAAAGAAACTGCTCAAAACCCCATACTATATATATTGCATTAATAAGATAATAGAGATGAAATACATATACTTTCTCAATCTTGAGCACACCCTGCAAGTGTATAGTCTATCCCTCTACCTAACTGAATGACTATGGCCAACACTTAGCCAATTTTCTAGCACTCCAAGATTCTATTTCCTTGTATTGTTCTTCTGGGAAATTGGCCCTTATTATTTAGGAATTTCCCACTATTGAATTATGCAATTCCTCTAGGTCCTTCCTCTGATTGCATGCACCACATGTACACATTGAAATATGGTACGACTAATAGTACACTGCATTAGAATTTCCATCTCAACTGGGTAATTTGAATTCTTTGCATGCAACAATTATTTTGGGCTTATTGATCAGTTAACCGGTTGATCACTGAGTGTGGTTGAAGTTCCACTTCCACAGCTTGACCTCCACTAGTTCTTTTGATAGTTAGAATTAGTTTAACTAACAATAACTCAAATTAACTTAAATAGATTGCTACAAATTAGCAATCAAACACACCAAACTAAACTCAAGCTTCCCCTACTCTAATTAACTGAGTTAAATGAGCGGAAAGTACCATGTCACCTTAGTTAACTACCTCCAAGATTTTTGTTGAAATAGAAATTTGAATTTTCTCTTGTTTGACCAACCCAAATTCAAACTGAGATTTTCTTGTTGCATTTTCAACAAAGGCCGCAAACAGTGATTATGCTTTAGACCTATTGGAGATAATAAATGCTTCAGTGTATGAGAGTTAATGGATGCATAGTGAATAGAAATGAAGCATGTTGAAGATTATATCAGATTTGATGTTGCTGGAGTAGAGATTGTTTAGAGAGATTTTGTATGCTGCTGGATAGTGTTTTTGTTGGTGACTCTTGTTTAGTCAATTTAGTATGTCCTAAATCACTACATTAATTATCAATCTGGGAGTCATAAACTGATGAAGTGTGGTGCACTATATGTGAAAGACAACCTCTTTCCTACTTTTTATTGTTTTCAATTTTATTTTGTTTGGGGGGTTTTTTTTCTTTGTTTGTCTCCTAATGCGAATGGAAATCCTATTCCTAAGTTTTAAGAATAATTTAGAAGGTAAATATGGATATAGATTGGAGACAATTATGTCCCTATGATAACTTCCAGAGCTTAACACTTCAAAGGATCTCAAAACATACTAGTGATAAAATTAGTACTTGAACAGGAATGTAAATGTGTAGCTATTCAAATCAAACAAATGATGAACTACTAATCATGAAATCACTATCTCTGCTACTCATCTAAATACAGAAATAAAAGTTAAACTATTGCACTCAAATGAACCAAAAATTGCAGACTAATGAAAGTAAGATCAATTCAGTTCACTTATAGTCTGATAGCTCGCCAAGTAACTTTTTGGGGTTAAGCCATGGCTCTGGAGATAATGTCAATAACATGAAGAATTGATATCTAAATTACCTACTTGCAAATGAAAGTAAAATCAAGTCACTTCACTTATAGTCTGATAGCTTACCAAGTAACTCTTCGGGGTTAAGCCATGGCTCTGGAGATAATGTCAATAACATGAAGAACCTGATATATAATTGCAAAAATTAAAGTAAAATCAAATCACTTCACTCATAATCCGATAGCTCGCCAAGTAGATTTTCGGGGTTAAGCCATGGCTTTGGAGATAATGTCAAATGTCATGAAGAACCTGATATCTAATTGCAGAAATGAAAGTAAAATCAAATCACTTCACTCATAATCTGATAACTAGCCAAGTAGCTTTTTGAGGTTAAGCCATGGTTCTGGAGATAACGTCAAATGTTATGAAGAACCTGATATCTAATTGCAAAAATGAAAGTAAAATCAAATCACTTCACTCTAATCTGATAGCTCGCCAAGTAGCTTTTCGGGGTTAAGCCATGGCTCTGGAGCTAACGTCAAATGTCATGAAGAATTTGATATCTAAACTAACTAACAACAGCAAATAAATAAGACTGAAATCAAAGCATAGTTGAAATTGAAAAGCAAAAGAAAAACAAAGTCAGCAGAGAGGCCAATCTCATGTCACTATTTATTGCAAAAATTATATGAAAACGCTCGAGCATAACCTATCCTGAAACACACTGATCAGTGTTCGCAAAAATATACAATGCTGGAAAATCATGTACAGGAATGAAACACTAACACCATAACTGAATTATGAAATATACACAAGTGAACAAGCTATGAAATATCTACAATGAAAATAAGAAAACAATACATGAAAACTTTATAGAAATAAAGAAACAAGACCTCAGCTAGCAGGGGCCCTCTGCACAACCTTCATTAACACGCTGTCAATCCGAAATTATACTCACACAGTCATAAGAAGCAAAGTCTTTATATTGCAAAACAGAGGAAGGATCTTCTTGTTACAACAACAGGACCAATGTTACGGCAATAGTACATAAACTAACAACAAGACTATATCAAAAACTAACTACATGTGTTTGTAAACACATTATTTATAAAGGAAATTACATAACTATTTTTTTATGAAAAACCTTCAGCAGAGGACACGTAAAAAGACAGAACCTGTGAGCTTAGCGTCTTGGTTGCCATGATCATTCAATCTACAAAAGGTGGATGTTGGATTTGCATTGTGGAGGCAGTCTACAGCTGTCAAAATGGATCCACGGATCTAGGAACGGTCTTGGACCTTTCACGTGCTGAAAACAGAGACCTGTTTGTTGTAGAACTCCCTGTTTGACCGTTGTTTGACCAAGGCTTTCCTTTACAAATTTGGTTGAACAGATAGGACCTGGTCCATGTCCGGATCATTCCTGAACTGCCCACGTGCCTCATTTTACTTGCCGACACCTGTAACCTATAGATCAATAAAAACAACTGCAGAATCACGAGTCAGCTGCAAAAAGTGGTTGCATTCTGCAGCTCATGAGCAAAATCTAAGTCAAATAGCAAACACAAAAATATAGTTAGGAAACCACTTAAATGCACTCTTAGAATCAATATGTAATGATCTTTGATAGCTTATGAGACACCGATGAGGGGAAAAAGGTCTAGGAAAGTATGTAGAAGAGAGGTAGTTTTAGGGCTCAACAACTCTCATCGTTGTTTTTGTAGGAGTTGCTGATGCATTTGGCACATAGCCATAGTGTCTTATGATTTTAATTGTATTATGAATCATCATATTGATTTGAGGCTTTGATAGTATTCAGATTTGATGTGGCCATTATTTTGCTAAAGTTTAGAGCACATATTTCTAGTATCATTTTGTTTGATATGATGATGTCTTTCTACTAGAGGTCGTACTCCAGAGCTTAATCGAGTTGAGCAGAAAGTCTTGGGATCTATTTTGAAAATAGATGAAAGTAGGTCCGCATAGAGTAGAGGAGTAGTGACTTCATTGAGCTGGAGTAGTGATTACGAAGTTTCAATGAAAGGAACAGTTTCTCAATCCAATGGTAGTTGGATAGTCCAACTGGAGTTGGGCGAGGATCAATTGATCGTGGTGGCTTTCAGTGGATGACAGTATGCATATTAGTGGAGAGCATAGTATTCCGAACAGACTAGTAGAATCGAGTCTCTAGGTTGATCAAAGTCAATTGGTTGTATATGAGGTCGAGTCTCCTTGCTAATGGGAGTTAGCAAATCTATGTAAAAGACATATTTTTCTTAATAGGGGATCTAGAGGAACACAATAGTAGCAAGGGTGGTTTTTTTCCCAGTGAAGGGTTTTCCACTAGATATCTTGTGTCTCATGTGTTGATGCTTTCTTATGTTCTTGTTCATGGTTATGTTGCTCATATGGTTTATTTGTTGCTTATGATTTATGCATAGATCTTCAAATGCTTAATATGTTACTGCTAATTAGCGTGTGTGATTCTGTAAAGTAAATAAAAGGAAAATTTTGCTAATAAGACAATTGATTCACCCCTCCCACTCTCAGTAGTGCTCAAAGGTTTCCAACAATTAGTATTAGAGGTGGGCTCTCGGTTGCAACTTGATCACTGGAGAGTAGATCAAGGGTTTATTGGCAGACAATTTTTTTAATTTTTTAATTTAATTTAATTATTATTTATTATTTTATTTTATTATTTATATTATTTATTATTATTATTATTATTATTATTATTATTCAAAATGGTTGTCCTCACTACTACAAATTACAGGGTATGGCACATAAATGGTAAATATCAATTATTACCTTGTGGATCTAACATTTGGAGGTAGTATGTGAAGGTTGTGGAAATGATCCAATTGCAGATAAAATTTTGCAGCAAGATGCACAAGCAAGATGCATAATCTACAAGAATCTTCATGATGATGATATCAAGAGACTAGTGGGTTTGAAACATGCCAAAGAAATGTGGGACAAGCTAGAATCAATATTTT
This sequence comes from Pinus taeda, assembly GCA_000404065.3. NCBI lineage: Eukaryota > Viridiplantae > Streptophyta > Pinopsida > Pinales > Pinaceae > Pinus > Pinus taeda. Next base: position 30,131 of record APFE030272413.1, read on the forward strand.
TTTATGGTACCATTAGCAATAAGGAAAATGAGAAGAAGAGAAACCGAAAGAAGAACAAGAACAAGGGTCTTCAAAAACATGAAGCTTAGCCACAAGAGTCTCCTTCTTCTAGTGCACATGATTCGACAGATGATGAGAAGAGATCATAAAATCATGAAACCAAAGGTATAAAAATTAATGATTTTCTTTTGAGTTATAACATTGATGATTCAAAATTAGATCATGTTGAAGCACATAGTGAAGATGAGGATAATGTTAAGAGTCTTAGTGCTAATATTTCTAGAGTAACAACTGCATGCAAGTATCAAGAAAAAATGTTGCAAATTTGTGATTATAAGGAGGCCAAGCTCAAGGAATATATTGTCTGCTTAAATATTAAGATGGAAGAATTAGAAAACATTGAGGAAGGTATGAGGAAGTAATACCAAGTGAAGGTAGAAGAGGTTGAGAGATTAGAAGCTAAACTGGCTTCCTTGAGAAAGCAATGAAAGATGGAGAAGGGTATTGTGGCCTTGGATAATTTGCTTGAGATCCAAAGATCAACATTGGATAAATATGGTCTTATATTTCAAAAGGGTGAGTCTAGTTTGCATGTAGGTAAAACTACCAAACAAGAACCCAAGAATCCTGTAGAAAACAATACAAGTAACAAGAGTACAAACCAAGGAAATAAGAAGCAGAACCAGTAGCAAGTCAAGCAACAAAACCAACAACAGTAAATTAAATCTCAAGAAGCTCCTACATTTAGAAAACCTTTTGAAGATTTCAAAGGAAATAAACTTTTTTTTGTTCCTTCGATATATTAGGTACAATGTTTTAGATGTTACAAGTATGGACGTGTTGCAAGATATTTCTGGAGAAAAATGTATAGATCAATTCAACAAAGATTGCAGCAATATCAACAATCAAGCATATTCCCAACAGGTATAACTGTGATTTTTATGGTTATTGTTACTCATGTCACCTGTTTTCCCATAAGGCATCTAATTGTAGATCTAACCAATGGAGGAGAAACACATTTCATGCAAGGTTTAGATCTGACATGAGCAAAAGAATATTTGATCCTTTTGGCCATGTGGAGTGTTATACATGCAATAATTTTGGCCATATGGCAAGAGATTGTTTACTGCCCCATTAATCAAGCCAAAAACGATAAAAGCTGCAAAAGAAAAGAGGACCTAGCACAAAACCAATCAAGGAAGAAAATAAGTAGATGAAGGAAGAAAAGATGCAGCCAAAGACTGTTTGGAGAAAGAAGGAGCAACAAATATTCAAGTAGTGAAGAGAATTCCATACTGCAGTCCATGATTATTTCTTACATACTTATAGAGACCACAGAGTTCATGAGAGGTGTGTAACCTTAGGGGGATCGTATGGTAGAATTTTTGCAGTTTCATGAGTATGAGATTATTGCAGCATCACTTGATGAGTTCTTTTGAGCCCCATGCACATTCAGGTCCACATGATCAACCTGTCTATTAGAGGTATATTGAGCTCAAGGGGAGATATGCATGCTATGGAATTTACATGTGATATTTAGCATTTTCTTCATTTCTTTTCACTCAATCATTTGTGGTAGATATATGAGTGTTTTCATAAGTGAAAAAGAGTACATTTTTTAGCCATATATTTTCTTTTAGTTTCACTGACAAGTTGGCTAAAAATTTGTACAACCATGCATGCAAGGAGTTCATTGTCACATGATGCATTGGGATGACTTGAGACATGGACTAGCCATGTATGAGTTGTTATATGATGATTTTAATAGCCATGTATTCATTATTGGTTCATCATTTTATGTTTTTTGAGGGTCCAGTCATTTATAGATTGAGTCATCATGGTGTTAGGAATGTTATTGTGGAGTCTTATGGAGTATTTTTGTAGCCATATGTATGGGATAATGATGATGTAATAGTCATGATGTATCATGTTTTTGAGTCATTGGTCTAGAGGAGATGATCATAGCAGCAATATAATTCATTGAAAATCTATGTAATATGCTCATGGATCCATGTACTTATGTTGTATTATCATTGGGTTATTTAGTCATGAGTCATGAGGTCATGTTATGGTCATAAGAGTTTATATATGAGGTTTTGTATCACTGCTACAACCATGTATTTATCATTTTATTTTTCATACGGTCATGGTCATATGGAGTCTTGGTCCATATGATGCTTCTATTTTTCAAAGGAAGCATTGTTTGTAGGGGAAGCGGTCACTACATCTTAGAGATGGCAGTGTTTAGGGAGAGCATTTTCTTTCTCTTATTTGTTTCATCCATACATTTTTGACAATATGATTCGCTTGGAGGTGTCATGGCGTACCTCATGCTATGCTATGAAAGTTGGGGTTCTTGGCCTCATATTATGTTCAAAGATGTGTGGTAGTTGCTGCTATGTAGTTGCTATGGAGAGTGATGGATTGATGATCATGTGAATATTGTTGCATACACTTGATGTTGCTCATGGTTGCATATAATGATGATGTTGCATATGATGCTTGTGTGGTTTCCTTACATTGGCATATTGTTGCATGTTGCTAGAGGTCGTTGCTTTGTATGCTACTCTGGATGATGATTGGTATATTTTCTACTTGCTGCTATTGATATAAGAGCCATAGATGTAGAGATCAGTTGCTTCGATTCTTCTTTCCTTATCAAATGGAGTTGATCCTTTTCCATTGATGTCAAAGGGGGAGAGATAGATGATGATGGTCTAGAGTTTGTGTATGGTTTCCATCAATTCCAAAGGTGGAGAGGTAGATTATGATGGCCTAGATTTTTTGTATGGTTTCAATTAATGCCAAAGGGGGATATTGTTGGCATTATGGTGTGCATGGTTCCAGCTAGATGATGTTGGCATTGGTTCATGATGAAAACTAGCACATGTTGACATTGATGTCAACCCTTATAGACTAGTTGATGTTTGGATGCCTTCATTTTAGCATGGTTGTATCTAGTTGAGTTGGCATTGAGATCATTGTGTTGGCATTGATGTCAACCTTATGATGTCGTCCTTGTGATGTAGTGATGAACAAATGATAACATTAGTATGGTTGATGATGAGTTGTCAGACTAGTTGAGTTGGAAACTAGGTCTTCATCTAATTCTTCATGCTTGTGCTCACGGAGATGACTTGTTGCAGTGTGATGGCCTTATGTTTGATGATGGATATGTGCTACAAAGTATTGCAACTTGTGGAGATGATTGTTGGAGAGTGGATGACTTGTTGGCACTCTTTCCAACCATGTTTCTTGGCCTTTTAGGTCAATTTGGAAGTGACACTTGGGAGACATGTTTTATCCACTTGTAGATGTGTAAAAAGATATGTCATAGGTTTGAAGGCTTGTAAAGATGTTGGAGAAGAGGATCCAACAGGTGATAGAGGTTTTAAGATGAAGGCATATTGTTTTTCTTCATCCTTAGCCCCAGTCGCATGGAGCCAAACCTATGGGAGCGACTAAAAGGCTCAAGTCACTGGAAGGCAAGCCTATGGGAGTGACTGAAGGTTCTAGTCAAGTTCATCCAGTGTTATGCATGTGACTGAGGATTTTCATGAGATTTTGTTTGCATTCCTCATGCAAATCGAAAATTAATTAGCAAGGAAATTCCTAAAGGCTTCCATAAAAATTTGTAAATATTGGAAATGGTTTGAAATTTTCCTCCAATGATGTGCACACATTTAGTGTAGAAGTAATGGTCTTAGTGGATTGATTTGGTCCAATTTGTGCACTCTTGATCATAGCCCCAAGCTCAATTTTCCCATACTTGTTTTATATATTTGATTTTGGAGTTTAGTGGTTGTAGATAGTGAGTGTATGTGTGTAAGAGAAGGATGCAAAGAGTGGTTATGCTTTAGACCTATTGGAGAGCATAAATGCTTCAATGTATGAGTGTTAATGGATGCATAGTGAGAATATCTGAATCATGCTTCAAAATATATTATATTTGATGGTGTTAGAGTAGAGATTGTTTGGAGAGCTTTTGTCCGTAGTTGGATAGTCATTTTTTTGGTGACTCTCACAGTTGTTTTTGCAGGAGTTGCTAATGCATTTGGAACATAGCCATAGTGTCTTATGATGATAATTGTATTATTTAGAATAATATTGATGTGAGGGTTTGATAATATTCATATTTGATGTGGCCACTATTTTTCTAGAGTTGAGAGCACATATTTGTCGTATTATTTTGATTGATATGAGTCTTGCTGCTAGAGGTCATATTACAGAGTTGAACAGAGTTGAGCATAAATTATTGGGATCCAATTTTAAAATATATGAAAGCAGGTCTGCATAGAGTATAGGAGGAGTAACTTCATGGATGTGGAGCAGTTATTGTGAAGTTTCAGTGAAAGGAATAGTTTCTCAATCCAATGGTAGTTGGATAGGCCAATCGAAGTTGGGCGAGGATAGATTGATTGTGGTGGCTTTCAGGGGATGATAATCCGTAGATCCATGGAGAATATAGTCTCCTGAGATGATTAGTAGAATTGAGTCTCTAGGTTTATCAAATTCAGTTGGTTGTATATGAGGTCGAGTCTCCGTGCTGATGGGAGTCAACAAATGTATGTAAAAGACATATTTTTCTTAATAGAATATTCTGAGCAATGCAAAAACAACAAAAAGTCTAGTTTTTTTCCTGGTGAAGGGTTTTCCACCAGATATCTTGCGTCCCATGTGTTGATGATTTATTGTGTTCTTATTCATGGTTATGTTGCTCATATGGTTAATTTTCTGCTTATTATTTATGCATAGATATGAAAATGTTTAATGATGTTGGGTGTGGAGCATGATTATTTAGAGGTCTTTGTTTCAGCTGGATGTATACCCCAGGAAGTTTGTACACCCCTCCATGCAAGGGGGTGCGAGGGGAACTTGTCCCCCCACGGGGGTTCAGGGGGGCTGATCCCCCCCGGCTGGGGGGTCCGGGGGCCAGCAGTCCCCCGGCAGGGGTTTCAGGGGCAACACCCCTGAAGCTAAAAAACAGATGTAAAATTGCCTTGTAAAAGTATAGTAATTTCTAGTCAATCTGGGCCGTTCATTAGGCAGATGATCTGATGGTAGAACTTATGTTTAGTTTATGGTTTTTTTCCCTAGAAGGAAACCCCTCCCTTTGTATGAGGGCATTGTATTGAGGTTGTGTAATAGATGTGTATTCTCCGAGCGAGAAACAGAGAGGTGAGACTGTGAGAGAAAATAGAGGATATTACAATGGATTTGTTGTAGGTCGTGTCTTTTCATTTTGCTGGATAATAGAAAGGAAGGACTAGCTGTTTGGGGTGGACGTAGCCCAAACTGGGTGAACCACGTATATCTGTGTCTCTCTGGTTTTATGTGTTTTCTGTGTTTATATTTATGCAATATTCTATGTGTTCCATTGCTCTGTAATATATAATTTTCTAACAAATGAGTTGCTGCTAATTAGTGTTTTTGATTTGGTAAAATAAATATAATGCAATATTTGGTAATAAAACACACTACTGAATCATCCTTCCTCTCAATAGTGCTCAAATGTTTCCAACAATATCCACCATCATATATTTCATACTCGCATAACCACTCCCTATGGGGAATCATATGAAAGGATGAACCTGATTCAATCATCTATGTGTCATGATCTACATGTGTACTTGAGGAAGCCAAGTACACATCCCCACCTTCATCTCAGGTGGCTATTTCGTCTACAAAGGGAACATCATCACATCCATTTCATTTCTCAGTAGTTTTGGAACTACAATATTTCTTGTAATGCCCTTGTTTTTAACATTTCCAACATGCCTTTACAAATTTTCCTGAAGATTAAGATCTACCAATTGAGGACATATTTATATTTATATTTTTGGAGTGCCCTCTTACAGACAAAAGCATCTTCATTCTTGTTCTCCATATTTTTCTCTCTCATATCCTTTGACAATAAGGATTAGATTATTTCATCAAATGTTAAGGTAAATTCATTGCTACCTATCACAACAACCAAACTATCCCACAAGTCTGGTAGAGAACATTAAGCATACTAATGCACTTATCCTCATTTGAAATATTAATATCAATAGATAATAATTGACTTACAATAATATTGAAGGTGTTAATATGCTTTGTCACCTAGTCTCCATCCTTCATTCTTAGGTCATACAACTTCTTTTGTGGGAAATATTTAGTTATTAGGGGCTTAGACTGATACAAATCCCTAACTTGTCCCACAAAGCTTTTTTTGTAGCTTCTCTTGAAACACTTAGTAATACTAAGTTTAAGACACACAACCATATTGTGCTCAAGTTTGCTTTCTGTTCCAACTTGGTCCAATCTTCTGTTGACATTGTCATTGGTTTAGTACCTATATCCACAATGATACAGTAATATTTATCCACCAACCAATCTTCCATCTTGCGCTTCCACAACTCAAAACTCTGTCTGTTGAATTTCTCAGTCTCTATCTTTACATAGTGTGCCATTTCCTTTTACCACAAGAATCATTATTGCAAATCACCCATTGTAATAGGGTCTACCATAGGCCCAAGAAAAATCCCTTAGCCACAAAGGTGCCCCCTTGAAGCCAAAATTACTCTAATAACAAATATAGGTTTTAACCCTGTACAAATAATACTTGCAAAAAAATTATCAAAAACAAAAAAATTAGAAAGATATAATGGAAATCACATAAATTATACACAAAATATAGACTCAAAATGTTGTCAGGTGTTTTTTTATAAGACTCTCAAGTCCAAACCCTAAAAAAATTCTACATTTATGTTCCTTTAACTTTTATAAGTCACCCAACATGGACTTAGGTATTTCTATAAACAAAAAAAAGCAATTTTTTTGGTTTATAGGGTGGATGAACATCAAACATTGTGTTACTTAAAATATGCAAGTGATCCATATGGATATTGTAGAATTCCTGCAGAAACTCTGATAGATCTAGAATTCTAGTTAAATTAAACACAAGTAATTTGATGATATTCAAGAGAGGAGAGAAAGAATTTTCTCCATAAAATCAATGTATTAAATTAATGAAAAATAGTAATACATGAGCAACCAAACCTCTAATCACAAAGGGACGTGGTTATATAGAAATTGCCGAATCTAGAAAACTAGGAAAAAACTAGAAAAGGCTAAGAAAAGCTAAAGGGAGGCCTAAAATAGCAATAATGACTCAAGAAAACCTATTCCAACTATCAGCCACTAGGAAAGAATGAGGAGGAGTGAATTTCCCAAGGAAGGAAACTTTAAAACATGCTAAAATGGTTTGGGGGACCAAATCCCTTGATTTAAGGGGGAATCTTCACGTGGGGCACCAATCCTCAAATAACTCAAGTGGATGAGGTGTGGTTAGGTGTGAACATGCGCTTAGATGTCTAAATGGTTTAGGAAAGTGGTTGGACCAATATTTCCATAATATTAAGCCTTTAAAGGCAAAAAAAAAGGGAAAGTTGGCCCATCGAGCTTATTTACCAAAAACCAAGTGTGAACATGATTTTTAGTGCATGTAGCTAAGTCAAGGATACTTAAGCTAAAAAATAAATGTAGATGTTAGGATTATATTCCAACACCCCCCTTCATCCTAACTCACTTATCTGAACTGAGTCTCGACCAAGATGCCATGTTAGGTACTTAGGTACAATAAATAAAAGATCCTCATAAAATGAAGAAAGAGGTAAACCATGTGGGAAACTTCCCCCCCCCCCAAAAGAGGAAAAAAGGGCTAAGTGGCCAGAAGGGCCTACTCGGCTGTCTCCACCACTCCAAAAATAGGTCCCAGTTCTGAAAATTTCTTTTTAGTGAAAGACTTGGTGAATATGTCTGCAACCTACTTCTCAATGGGGTAGTACTGCAGTGATATGACTCAGTCACAGATCAACTGGCGGATGTAATGCATGTGAATCTCAATGTGCTTGGTCATCTGTCTCTAAACTGGATCAATCGATATTTGAATGGACCCTTGGTTGTCACAAAATATGACATTTGGAAATGGATACTGAATACCAAACTCGGATAGAAGCCCCTGCAACCAAACAGCCTAGGTAGTTGCATTCACTGCACCTCTATACTCTGCCTCGGCTATAGATAAAGAAATTGTGGATTGCTTCTTGCTAGACCAAAAAAAAGGCCCTAAAACAAATCTGAAAACATAACCAGAGGTGGATTTGCGGTCTGTACCATCGCCAACCCAATCAGAATCTGTGTACCCAATCAGTGAAAGTGGGCAATTTGCAGCATAAAGATACCAAAACTGGAAGTACCTTTCACATATCTAAGGATTCTCTTTGCATCTTTCTAGTGAAGCTCATGGGGCTCCTACATATATCTAGAACAAACTCCTATTGCAAATGATATATCAGGTCGGGTGTGAGTAAGATACAACAAACTCCCAACCAACTATCGATATATTGTACTTTCCACCAAAGGTGTAGTACCTGTATCCTCAAATCTGATCCCCGAAAGAAAGGGAGATGTTGTTGGCTTGCATTCTGTCATCTGAAAGTAGAAAATTAGATCTGATGCATACTTAGACTATGCCATCTTGATCCCTGAAGTAGACTGAGAAACTTCAAGACCAAGAAAGTAGTGCAACAGTCCCAAATTTGTCATGGAAAATCGATTGTGCAATGTTGACTTTGCTGAATCAATAGTTTAGGTAAGGTTCCTTGTCATCAGTAAATCATCTACATAAAGTACTATTAGTAAAAGGGAATCATCATTTTGAAGCAAATAAACATTCGAAACAGATTTGCATCGAATGAATCCAATGGAAAGCAGGAAAGAATCCATCTTTGCATACCAGGCTCTGGGAGCCTGTTTTAGGCCATACAAAGATTTCTTTAATCTACAAATGAGGAAAGAGTTCTGAATTTATCCCTATGGCTTCTCCATATATCTCTACTCCTTGAGATCTCCATGAAGAAATGCACTCTTCACATCCATGTGATGAACATCCCATCTGCGAGAAGCAGCAATGGCTAAAACTAGTCGAATGGAATCCATTTTTGCAATAGGTGCAAATGTCTCTCTGTAGTCTATGCCATGTACCTGTGAGTATCCTTTTGCAACAAGTCAAGATTTTTACTTGCTGATCTCACCATCTACAGAAATCTTTATTCGATAGACCCATTGGCATCAAAAAATCTTTCTTCCTTTCAGAAGTGGAACCAAGTCCCATGTGTTGTTTTCCATGAGAGAAAAGTACTCTTCATCCATGGTAGCCTCCCACAACAGGTTTCTAGCAACCTCAGAGTGTGACTGTGGATCAAAACCAAGTGTCATATAACAATGTATGGGAATTAATGGTTCGGTGGAAGCCAGGGTTTGAGGAGCCCCAAAAAACTGTGATCTAGTCCTTCTCGCATCCGATGGATCACCGAATAGTTCACCAGCATCTTGCAAGATTTTCTCTGCCTAAGTTTGCATTTGAGTTGGAGCAGCCATGAGCTGCTCCTCATCCTCTAAATTAGACCCAATAGGCTTCTCTAATGGCTGCTCTAAAGTGCTCAAATAATTTTCAGACTCCTCCTCATCAATGGCAACAAGTGGTTCTTCGACAGGGTCTGCTGAAAAATCATGCAGTGATTCTTCTTCAAACTTCACACTTCGAGCTACAAGGAACTTTTTATTGTGAGAGTACAGCAATCTATATCCTTTGACACTGCCAAGATATCGAACAAAGATACATTCAACACTTTGAGGCTCCAAAGCCTTCCTCTTATTTGTCGCAATGTGAGCCCATGCTCATCAATCAAAAATGGAAAAGTGTGACACTTTCGGTTTCTTACCAGTCCAACATTCAAATGGAGTGGTGCCTTTAGGTGTTTTGTGAGGAATGTGGTTCTGAATGTATGCTAGACAATTAATAGCTTCAGCCCATAGCTTAGGAGCTAATTATTTGGACTGTAGCATACAATTGGACATCTCTTTTAACGACCAGTTTTTCCTCTCCGCGACACCATTCTGCTATGGTGTATATGGCACTATGTGTTGTAGTTGTATACCTGCATCAATACAAAGTTGATGCACACCTTTGTTGACATACTCCCCCCCATTATCAGTATGGAGTATCTTAATCTTACACCTAGACTCATTCTTAGCAAGTGCTTTAAATTCTATAAGGAATTCAAATATTTCCGAATTTAATTTCAGAAAAAATACCCAAGTAAAGCGAGAGAAATCATCTATGAAGGTGAGTACATATCGAGCCTTACTGATTGAAGGCTATGGGAAAGGGCTTGTGATGTCACTATGAATCAGCCCAAGAGGTGAAGAAGTTATCTGTGCCTTCCCTTTGTCAATCTTTTTCTCTGAATGCTTTCCAAGAATGCATCCTTCACATACACCGCTTGTGAATTTAATAGCGGGCAATCCTTCTATCATGTTTTCCTTGCTAAGTTGATGCAAGTAATTATAGTTTAGATGGCCAAATATTTCATGCCATAACCTATTGATATCATTAGATTGTGATAGAAATACAATGCTAATATATTTAGGAACAAAGTGGGAAAAGAAATACAAACGAGAACCGTGATTTGCAATTCCATGTGCAAGCTGTGAGCCCATGCAAATGTCAGTAATCACTGCGGAGTCCAAGTGAACTCCAACTTCCTTACAGATCCAAAATGAGTGATCTGATATATCGAGAGAAGATTTGCAGATAGTGAGGGAACATGAAGCACATTTTTGAAGCATCCCCCTTCAAGGTCTACAATTCCTTCTTTGCACACCTTTGTGGGTGTGGCATCTCCCAAGTAAATTGGGGATCTGGTGCTTTCTTCGATGGAGGAAAATTCATATTTTGATGCAGCCAAATGGTTTGATGCACCTAAATCATGGATCCAAGATAATGGAGTGGATGTGACAGCCATTAAAGCATGACCATCTCGTGCTCTCCCTCTCCCATCTCCCATTCTGTTATCATCCTTCTTTGCATTCTTAGGCATAGTGAGATTGTGTTGCTGCAATTGCTTAGCCATCTCATTGATTTTTTTCCTCATGCAATTTTCGTCGGGATGAAAACTTTTGAAACAATAGTTGCAAAGTTTTCTTTCCTTATTCTTCTTGCCCTTATGCAAATAAGATCTCTCTGAAGATTGTATGGGTCTCTCCTTATTCGATTCATTAAATTTACCCTTCCCTTTTTGCTTGTCTCTTTTAGTACTCTTTGGAGCATTAGTAGCCACAAGTGCTTGGTTCTTTGAAAACTTGATGGCACCCATTTGGACTAACTTAACTTGATATTGAGTCAATGTTGCAATGAAGTCATTCAATGGAGGCATTTTCCATTTTTCCTGAGTCAATTTAGATTCTTGAAAAGACAATACAAGTACGAAATATTCAGGGCGTAATTTCAAGAGAATCGAAAGGATGAGTTGATTTTCCTCTTTCTTGACTCCACATGCATCAAGTTCTCAAGGAGGATTTAAAATTGTTGAAGTATTCTTGTAGGTTGCTGAAATGAGTTGGGCTGAGGGATATGAATTCATTCTCCAGTTGATGCACTCTCATTTCATCCTGCTTGCCGAATAGTCCTTCCAATGTGGTCCAAACCACATCAGGAGTAGTGGCTCCGCTGACATGAAAGAGGAGTTCTCTGGAAATTGATAGGCATATCATCCCAATTGCTTCATATAATTTATTGAAATACTTGATCTTCTCCACTGCAGAAGTTGGTTCAGTGTCCATTGCCATTGTTACCCTGTAAAGCCCTTTGCTTCGGAGTAGCAGAGTGATCTCTGTCTTCCATTCGAAGTAATTGAAAGGATTTAGAACGAGTTTTGTGGGCTGAGAGAGATGATCTACTGCTACTTTCTATGCCTCCTGATTATCTATACCTGCAAATAAAACCATGTACAATCCACTAGATTTGAACTAGCTCTGATACCATTTAGAATTCCTACAGAAACTTCGATAGATCTAGAATTCTAGTTAAATTAAACACAAGTAATTTGTTGATATTCAAGAGAGGTTTTGGCATAGGCCCTAGTCAAGATGTGTAATTCTTAGCTAGGCATTTCCAATGGGCTACCAAGCACACCAAACATAAATCAAATGCAAAAGTTACAACTTTGGGAAGTTGATGTACCAACTAACCCTATTGGGGCCTACAAGCCTTTTGGCATTTCCTCTCCTAGTGTTAGGTTTTTGGATTTTTAGGGTTTCCTCGCTGATACTTATGTTAAAAAGGGCATTTTGGCCTTATTGTAATGTTCTTTGGTGAATACACATAGATGTCACATCACTTCTCATAAATAAACTACCACCATTTAAGCAAGTTTGTTTCATTCCACATTTTTATAGTTTCAACACTTTCCATAATGAATAGATTCAAATTTCATTAAATATTTGTGTTCTTTTTATAAATTTTCATTTCATTTAGTTCCCTCCATAAATATTGATCATTGGTATCAGAGTTATTTGCTCTTTATCTGTCTCTCTGTGCATGTCCCTTACAAGGTCAGGGTATAAAGAGTTCAGACTCAAACTAATTGAACCTTTACATGACTGTCCTCACTAACCTTGTGTAAGATACCTCCTTGGAAGTACTTTATATTTCCCAACAAATGAGTGAGCTTTTAGAAGTTTTCTATGATATTTTTTGTCGAACACTTTTGTAACATACCCCATGTTCAATCCCCATGTGTAGTTGTTATTCTTTTTTTCAACACCCATATGTTGAGGTTGGGCCCACTATCAATGTTCTAATAGATGTGTTCTAGAGGTTTGAAACTTTTTATTTGTATTTACAAGACTAAAAGGTTATGCTATAAATTCCTCCAAGGGAGTCAGCGCAAGAGGGATGTCCAAAAGGAAATGAACCTACAATTGTCATTTTGTACTGCCACCTCTAAATAAGTCTTATTATGTGCCTCAAGGAGAGACCTCTCTATGTTACTATAATTGTTTTCATTTAGTACTTGGTGCATGTGTAAAGGATCATCAAGTATATACCCAATGATAACCCATTACACAGGGTGATTTCTATTGCAATACATACAGGAGAGATAACCCATTACACAGGGTGACTGCTATTGCAATACGTACAGGAGAGATATTACAAAAGAGAAGATCTAATAACATGATAATCTTCAACTCATATCCGTGTGTACAAGGAATTGACATTCCTATTATGAGTTACCATCCGTGAAGTTTTCCTTGTGAAGTAATCATGAAAAGCACCATGGAAATTCCATTTCACAAAGGTGTTAACATGTCCATGGTTACATACTCAAGTGATGGAAATCTCTCATATAAGGCCAACCTATGTATATGAAAATCACACAAAATATATAAATTAGTCTAATTTATATTTATAGTTTAAAAGGATCCATGACTTAGTTGTCTTTTGCAGATTTTGTAAAGAGAAATGCATATCTAATTTTAGTGGATTATCAGCATGATGATAATAGTACTAAGCCACTAGATAAGTAGTTCAAAGATGACCATTTCCTTGCTGTTATAGAAAGACATATTTCCTAGTAATAGAACACGACTCCATTTCCTTCCTATTATAACATGGCATATTGCCCAAGAATAAAACACAACTACACATATTTGGTAACATTACCTTGTACCCTATACCAAGGTAAATAATAATATTAGGTATATCCCTAAATGATACCTTAGGAAATAATTTGTGCCTATTACTTATGGAATTATTCCCATTGAGCAATACACCATGCCTAAAATTAAATTTAGACTATTACTTGACATCATGCCCAACCATGAAAACATCATGGAAGCACTTTCACCTATGATCAATCAGTATAAATTCTTGTAATAGGTTAATACATAATAATATCACACAATGGCTACACAATTAGGAAGCTATAAATATTGCATGTTGTCCCAAGTTTCTTTTGTTGTCTATGAGGGAAGTCTAGTAATATTTTAGCAATGATATTCTCTTCTTGATTGTATACATATGTATTAGAAGACTGGAAGTTGTGTAGTTATTAGAGAAGTCACATAAAAAGGAATGCTATGAACAATACTAATATCAACAGAGATGATACAAGGAACTAATAGGGACACCGTTATCATAGACCAACATTAATTAAAGCTACATCAAGAATAGAGATAAAACAAGCCACAATTAATATGCATCATATTGTGCATAAATAATATCACTTTAGATGTTCTCAGGTATGCCTAATATTGTGCATAAAACATGGGATTTATCTGCATGTAACATAAACCATTAGAGGTTCTTTCAATAACATCAATTATGTTTTTTACAACCTTCCAATGTTCTTGATACTAACATCCAATGTAACAAAGGAAATTTTCCACTCAACAATAAGACTAAAGTAATGGACCAAAGTGTTATGTAGGTGTTATTTACTACTGCGTTGTGTTATATTCTTTCCACGACTAACCTACGTAGTGAAATGGGGGGTTAGAGGGGGGGCAGAGCCCCCGCTTTGTTGCGCACGTAGCGAGGGGGTCATAGGGGGTTTGAGGGGGGCGGGTAGCCCCCCTCTACGGGGTCCGGGGTAGTGTCTCAAGAAATTTTTTTTTGGACCCTATATTAGGTTGGGTGGACCTACCTATGGTTTTCGGTTCATGGTTTTGGACGTGATGCTTTTTGTTCCATGGTATTGGATGCTTCAGCATGTATAAACATGTATTGTAACATTCAAAGGAACATAATGAAAAATAAAGCTGGTAGTCCTGGTTTTGAGATCCAGGGGAAATCTCTGTGTATATGTTTTTTATGTGTTATGCTCTTGCATTGTTTATTTTCTGTGTTTTAGAATTCGTATGCAGGTAATTTCTGTACGAGGTTAAAACCTACATTTGGTATTGGAGTTGTTTTGGCTTCAAGGGGATGCCTTTGTTGCTGAGGGGTTTCACTCGGACCTGTAGTAGACCCTGTTCAGTGGGAGATCTGCGGGATCGATTCTAGTGGTGAAAGAAGATGGTGAGCAGTGGAAAGATAGAGATCGAGAAATTTAATGATCAGAGTTTTGAGTTGTGGAAACTCAAGATGGAGGATCTATTGGTGGATAAAGATCAGTGGATCATGGTAGATCTGGGTACCAAACCAACGGGAGTGTCCGATGAAGAATGGAAGAAGTTGGATCAAAAGGCAAAGAGCACAATAAGATTGTGTGTCTTAGATTCAGTATTGTTGAATGTATCAGGGGAAGCTATAGTGAAGGCTTTGTGGGACAAGTTAGGGACTTTGTACCAATCTAAGTCTCTGGAGAATAAAGTGTTCCTACAAAAAAAGATGTATGACCTGAGGATGAAAGATGGAGACTCGATGACAGAGCATTTGAATGCATTTAATACTGTGGTAAGTCAATTATCGTTTGTTAATATAAAAAAATTAGATGAAGATAAGTGCACTAGTTTGTTGTGTTCTCTACCAGATTCGTGGGATAGTCTGGTTATTGGAATAGGTAGCAATGCAACTGCCTTGCAGTTTGGTGAAATAGTCTCATCCTTGCTGATGGAGGAGATGAGACGGAAAAATATGGAGCCAGAATAGTGATTCCTTGTCTGTATGAGGATGGTCCCAGAATAGAAACAAAAATAAGTCATCGAGTGGGAGATCTAAATCTCTAGGAAAACCTGTAAAGGTGGTGTGTTAGAAATGCAGAAAGGAAGGACACTATAAAATGGATTGTAAATCTAAAGCTCCTGGCAAAGGAAAGGGATCTGATGATGCTCCTTCTACAGAGGTGAAAACCACCTCAGATGAAGGTGGGGATGTGTACTTGGCTTCTCCAAGTACACATGTAGATCATGAGGCATGGTTGATGTTAGATGATCCAAAAATAATTTATTATCATAGGTTATAAAATTGAAATAAAATAA
>APFE030272413.1:56633-114569 GCA_000404065.3 Pinus taeda
TCCCGGTTTTGGGATCCAGTGGGAAATCTCTGTGTATATGTGTTTTATGTGTTATGCTCTCGCATTTTTATTTTTCCTGTGATTTAGAATTTGTATGCAAGTAATTTCCGTACGAGGTTAAAACCTACATCTTTTTCTAGATACCCATGAAGAAATATTGTCTTCACATCCATCTATTCTACCTCAAATTCAAAAGCAACAACAACATATAAAAGTAATCTAATAGAAGCTATCTTGGAAATAGGAGAAAAAATATCACCAAAATCAATTCCGAACACTTGGGAATAACCTTTTTCTCCCAAACGATCCGTGTATTTATCTACCTTGCCTTCTACATCAATCTTCTTCTTAAACACCCACTTGCTTCCAATGGGTTTCCTTCTAGCTGAAAACTCCACTAGATCCGAAGCCTCATTTTTTTCCAAAGATTCCATTTCATCAACCATGGCCTCTTTCTAGAGTTTTCCATCCTCTGCATCTACTATTTCCCTGATATTTTTGGGATCATCATCAGTAATTGATAAAGAAAAAATTGAATAGAAAGTAGATGGACTATACCTTTCTAACTGCCTTCTTTCTTGAACTGATCTTCTCACAACAGGAGTTTGTGGCTCTTCATCTTTTGATTCTTGTTCTACAATAGAGTTTGATTCTTCCTCCTTTAGCTCAAACTCTATATTCTCAGGTTACTTTGGTAGGAATTCATGTTTAATAAAATCTTTCACCTCTCTAAAACCCACATCTTGGTTGTACACAACCTTCCTTGTTTATAGGTTTCAAATCTTATAGCCTTTTAAACCATCCTTATATCCAATAAATATGCACCTTTCATATTTTCTATCCAACTTGGTTCTTTTCTCCTTAGGAACATGTACATATGCATCACAACCAAATTCCATTATATGTGAAAGAAAGGTTTTCTTACTAGTCCATACCTCTTGTGGAGACTTATCCTCCAACTTTGATGAAGGTGATCTATTAACCATGTAACATGCAGTCTCCACCACCTCTACCCATAACTACTGTCCTAACATGACACCACTGAGCATGCTTCTTTCCTTTTTCATTAATGTCCTATTCATTATTTTTGCAACTTCATTTTGTTGAGGTGTGTCTGGAGTAGTATTATGTCGTGCTATACCACACTTCTTATAGAACTCTTCAAATTCCTTGTTGTAGAACTCTCCACCATTATATGTCCTCAACACCTTTATCTTCCTCTATCTGGTTTTCTACCAGAGCCTTAAATTGTTTAAACCTGTTAAAGACTTCAGATTTCTTCTTGAGGAAATATATCCATGTATTCCTTGAGAACTCATCTATGAATGATACATAGTACATAGACTTACCTAGTGATGGAACCGACATAGGTCCAAACACATCACTGTACACAAGCTCTAATATCCCTTTCACCCTCTTAGCACCAAAGGGGAAATTCAACTGATTCTGCTTCCCATATACATAATGTTCACAGAAATCAAAATCCAGAGAGAAATTAGACATACCTTCTACCATACTATTACCAGGAAGTATTCAAAGGCCCTTCTCTCCAATATGTCGAAGCCTTTGATACCATAGCATGGTATTTTCTCTAGAGATCACAAGGATTTCTGCTCCACTTTCAGGAACCATGGAACTCTTTCACCCATCAATAAAAATGCTATCCAAAAGCTTGTACAAAGTTCCAATATGAACTTCGTACATCAATACTAGTGCCCCTTAAACCATTTTGCAGACATGTTTCTTAAACACTATTTTTACACCTGCGTCATCCAAATTGCTTACAAAAATTAGATTTGTAGCCAATGTAGAAATATGTAGAACACCCAAGAGTGTTCTAATCCTTCCACCTTGCAACTTAAACTTGACTTTTTTGCATCCAATGATTCTAGCCTTCCTGCCATCCCTAAGATGACATCACCACCATCATATTTCTCATACTCACAAAACCACTCCTTATGGGGGATGAAGTGAAAGGATGAAAATGAGTCAATCAACTATGCCTCATGATCTACATGTGTACTTGAAGTACACATCCCCACCTTCATCTGAGGTGGTTTTTGCCTCTGAAGAAGTAGCATCATCAGATCCCTTTCCTTTCTCAGGAGATTTAGATCTACAGTACTTTTTGAAGTTCCCTTCCTTTCCGCATTTCCAGCACACCTTTACAAGTTTTCTTTGATATTTAGATCTCCCTCTAGATTTAGATCTTCCACTCAAGGAGTTATTTTTATTTCTGTTTTGGTACCATTCTCATATAGACAAGGCATATCCATTATGGCCCTCCATATTTTTCCATCTCATCTCTTTCGACAATAAGGATGAGACCTTTTCATCAAATTTCAAGGTAGTTGTATTGCTACCTATTGCAACAACCAGACTATCCCGCAAATCTAGTAGAGATCACATCAGACTGATGCACTTATCTTCATTTGAAATTTTAATATCAATAGATAACAACTAACTTACCATAGTATTAAAGGCATTCAAATTCTCTAACACCGAATCTCCATCCTTCATCCTCTGGTTATACAACTTTTTCCATAAGAACAATTTATTCACTAGAGACTTAGATTGGTACAAATTCCCTAACTTTTCCCAAAAATCCTTTGGCGTAGCTTCCTCTGATACATTCAACAATAATGAATATGAGATACACAATTGTATTTTGTTCTTTGCTTTCCGATCCAACTTCCCCTAGAAATCATCTGATATTATCGTCGGTTTAGTACCCAGATCTACCATGATCCACTAATCTTTATCACCAGTAGATCCTCCAACTTGAGTTTCCACAACTCAAAACTCTAACCATTAAATTTCTCAATCTCTATCTTTCCACTTCTCACCATATTCTTTCATTGCAAGAATCAATCCCACAGATCTCCCACTGAATAGGATGCACCACAGGCCCGAGCATAATCCCTTAGCAACAAAGGCATCCTCTTGAAGCCGGAAAAAAATTAATACCAAATTTAGGTTTTAACCCTGTACAGAAATTACCTGCATATGAATTCTAAAAACAAAAAATAAACAATGGTGAGAGAATAAAACACAAAATAGATATACATAAATATTTTCCCCTGGATCCAAAAACTGGGACTACCAGATTGATTTTTCATTATATTCCTTTCAATATTACAACACATATATATACATGTCGAAGAATGCATAAACCCCAACCCATTAACCTTGGATTAGAACATAACGGTATTTTCCTTGACCGGATCTACAAGAAACCATGGGTAGAAAACCATCATGCCCAAAACCATGTGCAAAACCTGTCACAAGACCACAGGTAGGTTTTCTCACCTAATATAGGGTCTAATTTTTTTTTCCCAAGGTGCTACCCTACGTCCCATAGAGGAGGGCTACTTACCCCCTCAAGCCCCTCAACAGGGGGGGATTTCGACCCCCCTGTGACCCCCCCATTGCGCCTGATGCAATTGGGGGTAGTCTAATCACCCCCCCTCTAACTCTCCGTCATTGCGCGTGGGGCTAGTCTTGGAAATAATATATCAATACTTGAATGTACAAAATTTTCCTGGCTACAATTTCTGCCATAATGGTGAAAGATACAGCATGACCCATGCCTACATGTGGCTTCAATATGTTGTGAGATTTAGGTAGTGCTTGCCAGTTGGTAACCCTATTTTGTGGGGCGTTGTACTTGATGAGTTCTAGGTATCATAATTTATTGAGATACCTTAGGATGGGCATATATATAGGTTTCATGATTTTCCTCCCAACCATTGACAATTTCCACTTGTGCAATTGTCACCCCCATCTTATGAAATGTGTCCCAATGTTTAGGCCAGGGATTCTAGAGGATAAAAATGTCCATAAGGGATTCCTCCACCCATCAGTTTATAAGGTAGTCCAGAGATAAAAATGTCCAACCATTGATAAACAAGGGCTCAATAAATTAACATCTCAACCCTTTGATCAGAAAGGGGCTCTAGAGATTCACATCTCCACCCTTTGGTTAGCAAGGGACTCCAAAGATTCACATCTCCACCCTTTGGTCAACAAGGGACTCCAAAGATTCAAATCTCCACCCTTTAGTCAACAAGGGACTTTGGAGATATACACCTCTACCCTTTGGTCAACAAGGGACTCTAGAGATACATATCCACCCTTATTTTTCTCAGGAGCTTAGGGATTTTCCTCCACCCTAAGGTTGCTTAGCAACTTACCTAATGTTGGGAATATAAGGTTTCCATTTATGAGCATTATAATTTTGAGCATTCAAAAAGGATATTGATATAGGGAAGCATGTGCTTCCTATTCTTTATCCATTGAGGGATTCTAGAGACAAATAATCTCCACCCTCTTTCAACTTGAACTTGGCCATTTTTATTTACAGTAATAGGGAAAATTCATGTTTCTAAGGTCAAAACATGATTAAGACAACTCATTATTACTGTTTTTCTCATTTCTAAGTAGTGTGTGCTTATTAGTGTTATCTAGGTGTATCTAAACCATCCAAAGAAACTTTTCCCTCTTTTATCGATGATAACCACTAGAAATAATTTTTAGTTTTATTAGTCAAGGTTTTCCATCACTGATCTTTGCATCTATCTGTTGTTTTTCTGAAAGAGGTTGTTGTGCTTCACATTTGGAGATTAAAGAAGGAAGGATAGGTCTATTCTAATTGTTTTGGAGAAATTCCAATATTCTCTAAAACCCATTTCTGTCACTCATCCCATTTTATCCGCAGACCCATTTCCAACTGTAGCCGTAACCCATTTTTCAACTCTAGCCGTAATAACTTTGTATTTCTAACTCTAGCTGCATTTCCACATTTTCTTTTGTAATACTTCAAAACCTTCATAAAACATGTTGTAGTCCTTTTATAAGGCTTAAACCCAAAAACATATCGATGTTTACCCTTTTCCATTTTGCAATACATATATGCTCATCCCCTTTTCCTTTTGTGATTGCGATATCGCATATCGCAAAAGATTCCCACCTATCGCAATTATGTTCCTCCTTCTACTAACCGATTGTGATATTTATTTCCCTACCGATATCACAGAACCCTTCTACTTGTTGATTGCGATATCATCCAGCTTGTCCATTTCCCCCCTCCACTGATATCACATATCACAAAACCCTTCGTTGTTATCGCATATCGCAACATCCTTCGCCGATTGCGATATCACAAGTATTTCCTTTGGGTTGCCAATTGCGATATTTGTTCTACTGCCAATTGCGATATCCCTCCTCCTCGCTGATTGTGATATCGCAATTGGGCATTGCACAGTCATAAGCTCCTATTCCTTGAAATCATTTCTGACTTGTGATTGTGATGTACGAAAACCCTCCGAGATGCAATAGTTTATGTGATGCATTCTATAAATTGTCACGTTCAGAAAATTGGGGAATTATTATGAATCAATGTTAAAAGTACCTTCTCCTATGTTGTGATTGTGATGTAAAAGGGCTCGAATCAATGACCTAGGTTAAATAAGCTCAGATCAATGGCCTAGATCATGAATATCAAAATATCTATTACGCTTCCACTCCATGAGACAACGAGGATGTTTTTTGGTGTTTCTTCAGCAACATGGTCATTAAATGAAATACGAGAAAATATGAAAGCAAAAAATAGAGGAAAATGAGGCACTCTCAACACGTTTTACCAGAAACAACACAACAACATTTCAAAGGGCCAGATGTTCGAGTTTCCAAAAATACAGTGCCACGCTACAACAATTTGATTTTCCTAAATAATTGTAACTGTTAAATAAGTTTTGTTCATATGACTCCCATTTGTATTCGAACTCTATTGTAACATAAATTGCTATGAAGGCTCAAAGTTTTATTAATCAGATAGGATTATATCTCATAGATGTCGATGGAATCTAGCCCATGTGGCAGATTTTGTAAAAGAGATATTTCTCTATAAATATGTAGATTCTTGACTCTGCATAAAGGGGGATTGGTGTAGTGAGAAAACCACTATTGTATTGTTTTCAATTAATAGAAAATAGTTGCAACATAATCTGTTTTAACCTAAGATTCATTTCGTTTTTAGTCCTATTGTATCATGCTCCTTTGTTATTAGTTTTCAGAGCTTATTTGATTACTTGGAATTCAATGTTGCATTGCTCCAACTTCCTTGATTTTCTGTGATTAATGTGAATGTCCATTTCCAGATTAGTAAACCAAAGATGCCCAGCTTCCATAAAACACTATTATTTGTAATTGATTTTCTTTAATTGACTCCATGCCTAATGGTGGTTGTCCTCACACTCTTTCACTTGAAAAATCACATAGAAAACCACAGTTGGCAATCTATATTTAAAAAAAATATATTTGAGAGAGCCCTCTCAGATTGGAATGGCTAACTTCCAATCAAAATCTTGTTTGAAATAGTTATGCTAGGTTGAAGGGTTGACATAGCCCAACCCCCACCAGCCCAGTTGATAACACCCTCTAAGGAGTAATGTTATTCAGGTGACCATATTAGCCAATCTCAGGTTTGAATAGCCTAATAAGCAGTAATACAACGAAGAGGTAGGTTTATTTATTTTGAGTGCCTTCTAGTTAAATTGGTGTTAATAAATGCAACCCGCTATCTAGATGCTATAATATTATGCTAAATAACCCTAGCATAATAGGCACCAATTGTGAAACAATAAGAATGCAACCTACTTGTTGTTACTAATCTTTGATGTTGCAGGTCCTTTTGTGGCCCTCATGAAGTTGACCTTGCAACCTCCAGCTCATGCATCTTCCTATGCAATTGATTTCATAAGTCATGCTACTCAGATGTTGGCCACAATCCTTTCTTTCTTCCTTCCTTCTCTTGTTCCCTCTCCTTCCCATATTTTATACTTCTCGCTCACTATCCTGGTTAGTTAGGGCTTGACCCTACTGGACTAATCCTTAATGTCCCTCAATCCTCCTAGCCTCATCATTTCCATTTGCCATCATCTCAAACTCGTTGGCATAAAATATATCATCTACCATGTGCTTGGATACTTGTTACCTCCTTCACCCTCGATCCTTCATTGTTTCTTGACATGTTTGTGCACCTTCATTCACAAAAAATGGCCCCCCTTTTCATCCTTTCCATACCTCTGGTTACCATTAATAATTTTGGATTCGGGTTCCATGTTTGTGCCCGTGATTTCCATTTTTGAGGGATCTCCATGGAATCAAGAGTTAAGTTATGAGATAATTTCCTTTCGTTGTTGATTATGTGAATAATCCATTTAATGGAGTCTTACCCCATAAAAAAAGAGTCTTGTCTTAAAAGCAAGCACAGTCAAGACTAGACATAGAACCCATTTTGTCAAATGTTGAACCCAAGCTATGTTTATCTTCCATTGATTAAGACGCACAAATTGAAATCTCAAGATGGCCAGAAGATAATAGCTTTGTTGAGAATACTTTGATTTAAAGTCACCAAGATCCAATGTTCGCTTAATTTCAAAAGTATTAACCAGGTTCAAACTAATATTAACCCTTCAATATCAGCCCGTTAGTATTTGAGTTATACAATATTTTTTTAACCATGTATCTATAAATATTCCACACCATAATCATGTGTTTATTCAAAACAAATCATAATGGCAGATGAAATATGATTCTTACTTAATGTGAACAACCTTAAAGAAGAGCATATTTATTATTTTCAATTTACAAAGGTAACTAAGGAAATGTTTACAGTAACCATACGGGTGCAGGTGAAAAAAGAAAATGATACCATCGATATACCTTGTAAGATGACCGAGGTCATTACAACCCCTCCTCCTTAAGGGGAACACTATCCTCGGTGTTCCATGACCATACATCATGATAACTACGTGGCAAGTTCCTTCATAAGTTATTAGCCAAAGTTCGTTATAAAAGTATTAAACATGATGCAATATTTCATTGATGCATTCTAATGTCCATATATGAAACCAATGTATGGATAAAACATATCCACTTGCACACACATTTGTCAACTATTATGTTTCATGCATTCGATATTGCATTCTTTTGGTTGTACTTAATTAACTTTTTTTCTTAACATGCATGAATGCACTAGTACAAAGTTGGCTAAACCGACCAATTCTGACCAGTTCAAGACATACCCAATCCAAACTAGTTTAAATCTCTAGTTCAAATCGTAAACCCTGAAAACTGGTTTCCCACATCTGGTCCCAATCCAATTTAACTAGTCCTTGGAAGATGTGTTGAAATTATAGTAGTTAAGGTTTCCTTGGGTGTAATAATCTATGTGTGTGGGTACATGAATGCATACACACTGTTAGATAGACTAGTAGACCAACATGTTTAAGATAAACCAATAAGTTTACAGAAAAAGGATGCATTAACCATAGTATGAATACAGGTTTGGTTTTGCATTTCTTTTTTATAAAATATGTTAAATGTGATTAGTTGTGGATTTCTTATGGGATTCCATGTATTAATTCTAGTATGATCACACCCCCTTACATAGCTAGGGGTAGTCACTTGCATTCATGTCTAAATCATTAATTCTACATTTAGACTCTCATGTCTAGGTCAATATTTCTATCATGAATAGGTACACCAAATGCGAGAGAATAAGAGATGCTTCTCATCTATTCAATGACATCTATAAACATGAGATCATCTCATGGACTATTGTAAGATGTGCATGATACAAGCAAGGTGAAGAAGACTTGATATTGTTCTCACAATGTAATTCAGGGTGTTGAAATGAGAACAATTTATAAATGTCATTGTTCTCTACATTTGATAGCCTAGCAACTATGAAACAAGGGTTTTGTGCTCGAATAATGAAATTTGGTTTTGACACACCATGTGTTTAAGGGAAAGTCCATGCCTTGATATATGCGAAAATGGGAATGTAGATGAAAGAAAAGTATTTCACAAATTACCTGAACAAGATAGAGTTTCATGGATTATTACATGTTATGGACATCATGGATATGGTGTGGAGGATTGGAAACTCTTTTTCTAAATGAAAAGACTAGCCATGGAAGGGGATTAATTTTTATTATCCAGTGGTCTTACACCATTTTTCCAGCCCAGAAAATTTGGAACAAGACAACGTCGGTCATGTCCACATTTATAAAAAAATAAGCTCACTCAGAGGTCCTAGTTGAAGGCACTCTAGTTGATGAACTCTAGGTCCAACATAGTAACCCATTAACACATTCTAATGAAAACATGACACTGTTGACGGCTTCATGCATAGGTCTACTGATTTTCCCCTCTAACCTAACTATGAAAGCATCTTATTATATGGTTTGTGTCCTATGTGGGTCTCCCTATTTTCAAGTAGAAGTATTCACAAGGGCATGGTTGACCAAGTGGCCCAATGCAAGAACCAATGTTGGTTTCTATGACATGAATCCGACCCCCCAGCTACCTAAACTAGGATCTCTTCCTAGACCATAAATGCATTGCTTACTAGGGGGGTGTTGCTAAATCTTGATGATCAGTATGAACATATAGTACAATTATAATCTGGAGACGATGCATCTTCAAGAGAAAACCCTTAGCCCATGTCACCCCAACAAATTATTGACTATGGAATGGATTGGAGCAAATCAATGTATTATAGTGAAGTAATGGATCCGTTTGAATTTAAGTATGTTGTCCTTGAAGAGGAAAGATTGTTCTTGGATCAAATAAGAGGAGGTGTTAGTGTCAGCCTTTGCAGCCTTCCTTCAGTGATCAAACATGCTCTTACAAAGTGATTTTAAGGTGTCAAGGTCAAATTTTCTCATTTCAATAAGTCTTCAAGCAAAATTTGGTCACTAGGCATTAGGTCTAGGGTTTGTTTTCACTCTTTTCAAAATTGTCCAAATGTCATTCCATGTCACCATTCAGCTGAGTGTACCATTATTCAGATGGTTTTCATCATCATGTCAAGTTCCATTGGGTCTTTCACACCTTGTTCATGCTTTAGTTGCGCCTAGGTAAGGTCATTTCCCTCTCCTGGGGTTTTGAAGGCAATTTCTCTTGGACGGTCAAATCATTAGAAAAAATTGTATCCACATGTTCATACGCCTTCCCCTATCCTTAATATACCTTATCAAACACTTCCCATCACTGAGATCCCCCAAATTCCTCATTTTTACACAAACCCTAGTTTCTTGCCACAACTTGGCAATTTTCTAGGCTAGGCCTGTGTTTTGCCCTTTTGGACCCCTTCCCCTCACTCGATCTATGAGATTCCACTTTCCCTTGCTTCCTAACATCCCTACCTACTTCCCAAAATTTTCCCAAGAATTTAGAAGCCCCTTATCCCCTTCATTTCGCTTCATTTCGACAAAATTCCTTGTTTCACACATCGGGACAAGTTTCACTCAGAAGATGTTTCAGAGCAATCAAAGATGAATTTTGAAAACTTGAGAGAATTTTTTGTCCCCAACAGGCCACGAAAGAAAAACCTCCTTCACTTTTTACACAGGTGTCATGGTTTTAGAGAAATGTCAAAAATACAATCGCCTCGGTAGAATTGATGCACCTCTGAAGTGACCTTGGGAAAATCCCGTTTTCTCCTAGCTTGGTTGGCCAAATAATTTTTTTGATGAGTCAAAGGATAACTAAACAAAAATAGCTTTCCAATGAACTATCATGATCTCAATTCGGAGTTGAGGAAGGCATTCAAATGTTGACTGCAACAACACTCTGCCTTGAGGCAGCCTCATTTGGCACATTTTGACCAGTCTTGGGAGATTTAATTTTTGACAGGGCAAATGAACTCCAAATTGAAAAATTCTGGTTGGGTTGGAAATTGGACTCAAAGGGCTTTCCAACGAGCTATCCTACACCCAATTGGGACACTGGGAAGGCCTCCAAAAGCCTCCTGAAAAATGCACTATGTGGCGCGCGACGCGTTGGGCAGGCGCGCGACGCATCAGGGGCGTGCGACGCATTGGGCAAGTTTTCACAGTGTAAAAATACACTGGCGTGGCATGTTGGGCAGGCGCGTGGTGCATACAACCAACAAGCCCAAAAACTTCAAAAATTTGCTCCAAGATCGCCCAAAATGCATGGATTTCCCTTGGTACAAGTAGGTTGAACTTCATTCATGGTTTTTCATCCAAGATTAATGGTTGGTTGTTGACGATGTGTATTTCATGAAGCTTGAGTAAAACAATCAAACCCTACCTTTTAAATACCTCCAAGAAACTTGCTACTAGGGTTTCAATTCATTATTTTGTCACCAAGTTCACTCCCTCATCTTCTTTGTCCTTTGATTTTATCATTCCCTAAGTTCCCCCCTATCCCCTAAAATCACTAAGCCCATGCTCCCAATTCCCAAATCACTTATTCCTATGTTCTATTATCCATATTCCTAAACCATACCATTCCCTATCACTCTCCTTCCCTTATTCCACTTGTAAAATCCTCAAGTCCCCAAACAATCAAGTGACTGTCCCATTGTCTCCACATTTCAGACAAATCAGAAGTTTTAAAAAGGGCAAATTTTACTCGGTTACAATCCTTGTTCCTGCTGTCTTATTTCTCCCACAGTCTTTTCCCTTTGGCACACATTTGGCACATAGTTGGAAATTGGATATAATGACACCAAGTTCTCATTTATCATTTTCAAACAAACCAAACATACACTTGACATACACATTGCAACACCATGACTGACAACAACACATCATACAACCATGACAGAGATTCCATCAATGAATTACATGCACCAGGAAGGCACTGAAACAGAGTAAAAGGAAAGATCAACTCCGAATCTTGGCCGAAGCTTCTTTGGCTGAGAATGGAACTTGATGAGGCACCTTCAGCCCAAATTTCAAGGAATTTGGAGAAAATGTTGTCATTTTTTAAATTTTTGGCTTGCAAAACAAGTTTTTCAGCTCAACGCGTAGCGCGCCGCGTGTGACCCATAAGATTGGGAGGTCCAAATCACAAATGGATTCTAGTTTTGGATTTTTCATGATGAATTTTACATGCTCAGCTATTGCCAAAGCATTTCATCAAGTTCTGGGTGACCAAAAGGCTCAAAAACACCATAAAAATCACCTTTCTGCCACCTTTTGCACCAGCAGGAAGTACCTCCGGGAGAATGCACTTTTGGAGGGGAAAATGGACACAAAATTGGAAAATTCCACTTGGGTTGGAAAGTAGACATCTAGGGCTTTCCAAAAAGCCAAAGTGAGATTAATTTGGATGCCAGGAACTGCCCCAAAAATAGGTGGAAGGCACGCGGCACATAGGGCTCAAGCGCGCTGCGCACAAGGTTTTTTGGCACAATTTTCATCTTCAACCCAAGAAATGAAGCCAGTTTGTTCAGTTTTGACTTGTGATGTGATTTTTTCACTGTTCTTGATGTAATTAATGAAACATGATGTTATTTTGACACTTAGTTACTTATTCTAGAAGATTCATTCACTAAAAGGTGAAAATTTAATGAATGAATTGGTTTCTAACTTATAGAGGCAAGTTGTTTTGACTGCCTAGATTGTAGTGCTTTGTTTAGAGTTGGTTGAAACATCTCCTAGGATGATGAGATCGACCCTAGAGGCAAGGGAATGGGTTGGGTTTCCTATATTATGTATTTTCTTAGTCATTTTTATGGTTGGACTCTTGGAAATAGCTTGACACTCTATTGTACATATTTTATCTGCATTTTTGGCAAAGGAAAGACCAGGGTTTTGCAGCACTATTTGGGATTCATGTGGCTATATGTGTTGATGGTGTACTTCTTTCAGTATTTGTAAGTTTTTTATGTGTATCGATTTCCTCCTCTTATCTTCTGCAATTGAACAAATGAAGTGTTAAGGTAGAATCCATAATTTGTTATGCTCTGCCTTTAAGTTTGTTTGATTTTCCATGTTTTCATCTGTTTATGGAGAATTCTTGAAAGTTCTTGCTCTCCTTAACCTCTCACCAGTCTGATCTATCCATTCATTCTCTTTAAATGCATCAAAACAATTGCCTATCTTGCCCCAAGTGGACCTCTACAAAAACTGTGCCTCATCCCCACACCCAAAATTGCCTTTCCCTTGAATTCAACAAAACTCAAAAAAATCAATTTCAAATTTCTTGTACTTCATATCTAGCCTAAAATTAGTTATCAAATTAGTCATCTTGACCTCATCGATTACCTTTTGCCGAGATTGACTCGGAGAGAGCCCTCTCCTGTCCTTGTAGGGCTAGCTACGAGGCTGAGTGTGGTTTGATGTAGCATTGAGTTTTACCTTATTTCAGCCTAAGGTAGATTTGAGCGCTAACATAGTGGTGACCATACTGGGGAAGAACTGGATTGCTTGTTAGTGTTATTTGATTTATAGCTACAGACGGAGTCTGAAGTCACGCCAGGTAGCCTTTGAACTGCACATTGCTCTGCGAGTGCATAGTAGATAAACGTTGCTCCAGTCGATCTCCGGTGTAGCTTGTAATTGTAACACTTAAATTATAAATTGCCCCAGTACATGTATCGAGTTCAGATCTGATTGTTGATGGTGGACAAGGATCAGACACTGGCAAGGTTGAAATCATTCACCTGGTGACTCTAAATCATTTTCGAGATCAGATCCAAAGACTCCACTGGAGGATGATCCCGACCAGCAAAAACATGAAAGGACAACATGGACAGATCAGGTATTCAAGTTGGAATTTCATCCAAGACATTTTGTTCTTTGTCATAAATTATTTCATCTCTTTTCCCAAGAATGTCAAGAAGGCTTTGCAAAGTATATTGTATTTGAGAAGAGATCCTCGGCCTACAGTTGATTCTTTCCCTTTGAAGGTTGTGAATACCAAAAATTTGCATACCTTTGAGCTTGATCAAGACCTTTCTTCTAAATTTTGTGACGAACATCTTCAGATTGATGAACCTCAAAAGAACAAGATTGATTCTATACTTGCTGTACATACCCCTACACCATGTAAAATTCCAGATTGGTATAAACCTCTTGTTTTACCTTCTGTTCTTCATGCTTTCCCCAAAAACTATTATCTATACTTGCCGAGGTTTGATGGTGAATGTAAGAATGTCAACGTTGAGCAACATGTGTAGAATTTTGAGTCTTTTCTAGACCTTTTTGAAGTTCATAGCGAAGATGTTAGTATAAGGCTTTTTGCTCTTTATTTGCAAGCCAAAGTCAAGAGTTGGTTCAAAACCCTGCCTGATGCAATCATTTCAGATTTCCAGAAGTTTGTCAAAGTTTTTCTCAATAGGTGGATGATCGGACAAAACCTTTTCTTGATTATAGAAGATTATAATTAGCTGAAAAGAATGCCAGGAGAGACAGTACAAAATTTTTCTGCCAGATTTAACCAAGTTTATTATTCGATGCCAATTGATATAAGACCTTCTCCAAGATCTGCTCTCTTGCACTACCCGAGTGCCTTTGATCTAGAAATGGAGCTTCAGCTGAGAGAAAAGGATATTGCAACACTTCACAAGATGCAGAACAAGGCAATGAATGTAGAGGCTCATTTGCTGATCTTGAGGGCAAGGTTGAAGGAAGAAGAAAAGAAGAATGTTTTAGAGCAGCTAACACTTTCAGAGGAAAAGCTTGATCTTTTCGTAAATGCAGTAGAAGAGATGGTGCGAAAAATGACTCCAAAAAATGAAAGTGACATTCAAGAACAAGTGGCTGACCCACAACATTTTGTTTCTGATCCCAGTTGTCATAGTGATTGTTTTATAGATCATTATGAAGAAGAGAGAGTTGTTGATATGATGTGTATGTTTGATGATGAATTGCCTCAGTTTGATCAGTATGATGATGATTATGTTCTCCAAAAAGAAGCTAATCTTACAAACAAATCAGCAACTAGGTTGTGCAAGGAGGAAGTTCACTTTCAGCAGCTCAAATACAATGATCAACCGATGCATATCAGCTATGATAATGATGAGGAAAGTACATCAAAGTTTGAAGTAAGTGAAGGATATTTGCCTTTTTTTTTATTCGTTTCAGTTCATCAGAGATAACTACCATGCAATCATAAATCAAATGTCAACAAGTCTTGAGTTGAATCATCTTGAGAGCAATGAAAATTTTGTTCAAGACTTCTCATATTCATATTTGCAACCCCCGAAAGCCATTGATTGTCAAGTTGCAGCTGAAGACTTGGAAGTGGACACACATGATTTAATGATTCAAGGTGACTCCGTACCATTCTGTTTTGAATCATTTCAGTTTGTGAAGGGTAGATTGCATAGTAAATCTTCAAATGAACAGCCTATAACAAATCAACAATCTCTCAGTGTTAATGTTGCGGATGAGACAGATAACAAAATTCTTGAGCAGCCTATAGCATCAGATTTGCAGCCACCAAATGAAATTAAAGGGAAGATTACAGATGAAGGTGTGGAAGATAAAATACATGATTTGATGATGCAGGAATATTATATACCCTTTTACTTCGAAGCATTTCAGTTTATAAGGAAGAATCTTTGTACAATCTCTCAAGAAAAAAATGAGCAGCATGTAGGCAATCATGTAATCACATTGGAACCAATAGAAAATGGTTTGCAACAGTCTTTTCAAGTTTTTCATGATCCAATAGTTGATGTTTTGGATGAGGTTTGTAGTGAACGTCTTTCTCCATTGACTACATGTGAGCTTGAAACATGTGCTGATATGAATTTGATCTGGCAGCTGGTTACTTTGTCATTTTCAGCAGAGGTCTCGTCACAAGGCTCAGATCAAAGTGTGCATTCATGGTATGAGGAAACAAGAAGTAATCCATTAGATGATCTAAGTTCCAGTGTCCTTGAATTTCAAGATCCTTATGCAGTGTTTTTGGAGGCGGATAGAGGATCTATATCATTCAACGGATCTGTTTCAAAGTTGTCATGGGAGTTGCCTTTCAGTAGTTCTCTCTTGTTGTTCATAAGTGAGCACTTGTGGAAAATTCGAACAAGAGATGGAATACTTACTTGGTTGCATTGGTTGTTTCATTTCACTTGATCAGGTGATGAATGAAACCGTTAGAGTAGGTTTTGATGAATAAGCTCCACTTTGAGCATCATTTCTAGTTTGTCAGTTGTGTTTAAGTATCGAGTCAGTTCTTAGTTGAGTGAGAGTCAATTTGTGTCATCAAGTCATCAGTTTTTAGTCATGCATTTCAGTTTGAGTTTTTGACTCCATTGCCCAATGGATAAGGAGCTGGTCTACTCTCCCAAAGACCTGTCGTTCTTGGCACCTCCAAGGAGCTACCATCCCCATTGGAGCCAATGTTAGTGTCAGTCTTTGCAGACTTACTCCAGTGATCAAACATGCTCTTACAAGTGATTTTAAGGTGTCAAAATCAAATTTTTTCATTTCAATAAGTCTTCAAGCAAAATTTGGTCACTAGGCATTAGGTCTAGGGTTTGTTTTCACTCTTTTCAAAGTTTCCCAAATGTCGGTCCATGCCACCATTCAGCTGAGTCTATCATCATTCAGAAGGTTTTTATCATCATGTCAGGTTCCATTGGGTCATTTTACAGCTTGTTCTTGCTTCAGTTGTGCCTAGGCAAGGTTCATTTCCCTCTCCTAGGGTTTTGAAGGCCAATTTCTCTTGAATGGTCAAATCATTAGAAAAATTGTTATCCAGATGTTCATACACCTTCCCCTATCCTTAATGTACCTTATTAAACACTTCCCATCACTGAGATCCCCAAATTCCTCATTTTTGCACAAAACCCTAGTTTCTTGCTACAACTTGACAATTTTCTAGGTTGGGCCTGTGTTTTTCCCTTTTGGACCCCTTCCCCTCACTCAATCTCTGAGATTCCACTTTCCCCTTCTTTCTAACATCCCTCCCTACTTCCCAAAATTTCCCCAAGAATTTAGAAGCCCCTTATCTCCTTCATTTCGCTTCATTTCAACAAACTTCCTTGTTTCACACATCGAGACAAGTTTCACTCAAAAGATGTTTCAGACCAATCAAAGATGAATTTTGAAAAAATGAGAGATGTTTTTGTCCACAACAGACCAAGGAGGAAAACCGCCTTCACTTTTTACACAAGTGTCATGGTTTTAGAGAAATGTCAAAAATACAATCGCCTCGGGAGAATTGATGCACCTCTGAAGTGACCTTGGGAATATCAAGTTTTCTCCTACCTTGGCTGGCCAAACAAATTTCTTGATGCATCAAAGGATAACTAGACAAAAATATCTTTCCAATGAACTATCATGAGCTCAATTTGGAGTTGAGGAAGGCATTCAAAAGTTGACTGCAACAGCACTCTGCCTTGAGGCAGCCTCATTTGGCACATTTTGACCAGTCTTTGGAGATTTGATTTTTGACAAGGCAAATGAACTCCAAATTGAAAAATTCTGGTTGAGCTGGAAATTAGAGTCAAAGGCGTTTCCAACCCGCTATCCTGCACCCAATTTGGACACCAGGAAGGCCTCCAAAATCCTCTTGCAAAATGCAATATGTGGCGCGCGACGCGTTGGGCAAGCGCGCGGAGCATACAGCCAACAAGCCCAAAAACTTCAAAAATTTGCTCCAAGATCGCCCAAAATGCATGTATTGCCATTGGTACAAGTAGGTTGAACTTCATTCATGGTTTTTCATCGAAGATTAATGGTTGGTTGTTGATGATGTGTATTTCATGAAGCTTGTGTAAAACAATCAAACCCTACCTTTTAAATACCTCGAAGAAACTTGCTACTAGGGTTTCAATTCATTGTTTTGTCACCAAGTTCACTCCCTCATATTCTTTGTCCTTTGATTTTATCATTCCCTAAGTTCCCCCCTATCCCCTAAAATTACTAAGTCCATGCTCCCAATTCCCAAATCACTTATTCCTAAGTTCTATTATCCCTATTCCTAAACCCTACCATTCCCTATCAATCTCCTTCTCTTATTCCACTTGTAAAATCCTCAAGTCCCCAAACAATCAAGTGACTATACCATTGTCTCCACATTTCAGACAAATCAGAAGTTTTAAAAGAGAAATTTCACTCGGTTACAATCCTTGTTCCCGCTGTCCTATTTCTCCCATAGTCTTTTCCCTTTGGCACACATTTGGCACATAGTTGGAAATTGGAGATAATGACACCAAGTTCTCATTTCTCATTTTCAAACAAACCAAACATACACTTGACATACACATTACAACACCATGACTGACAAAAACACATCATACAACCAAGACAGAGATTCCATCAATGAACTGCATGCACCAGGAAGACACTGAAACGGAGTAGAAGGCAAGATCGGCTCCGAATCTTGGCCAAAGCTTCTTTGGCTGAGCATGGAACTTGATGAGGCACCTTCAGCCCAAATTTCAAGGAATTTGGAGAAAATTTTTCCCTTTTGAAACTTTTGGCTTGCAAAACAGGTTTTTCAGCTCAACGCGTAGCGCACCGCGCGTGACCCATAAGATTGGGAGGTCCAAATCACAAATGGCTTGTAGTTGTGGATTTTTCATGATGAATTTCACATGCTCAGCTATTCCAAAAGCATTTCATCAAGTTCAGGCTGACCAAAAGACTCAAAAACACCATGAAAATCACCTTTCTGCCACCTTTTGCACCAGCAGGAAGTACCTCCGGGAGAATGCACTTTGGGAGGGGCAAATGGACACCAAATTGGAAAATTCTAGTTGGGTTAGAAAGTAGACATCTAGGGCTTTCCAACAAGCCAACCGAAGCTCAATTTGGATGCCGGGAAGTGCCCTAAAAGTAGGTGGAAAGGCATGCAGCGCATAGGGCTCACGCGCGTGGTGCACAGGGTTTTTTGGCACAATTTTCATCTTCAGCTCAAGAAATGAAGCCAGTTTGACCAGTTTTGACTTGTGATGTGATTTTTTCACTCCTCTTCATGTAATCAATGAAACATGATGTTATTTTGACACTTAGTTACTTATTCTAGAAGATTCATTCACTAAAAGGTGAAAATTTAATGAATGAATTGGTTTCTTAGGTTATAGAGGGAAGTTGTTTTGACTGCCTAGATTGTAGTGCTTTGTTTAGAGTTGGTTGAAACAACTCCTAGGATGATGAGCTCAACCCCTAGAGGCAATGGAATGGGTTGGCTTGCCTATATTATGTATTTTCTTAGTCATTTTCGGGGTTGGACTCTTGGGAATAGCTTGACACTCTATTGTACATATTTTATCTACTTTTTTGGCAAAGGAAAGACCAGGGTTTTGCAGCACTATTTGGGATTCATGTGGCTTTATGTGTTGATGGTGTGCTTCTTTCAGTATTTTTAAGTTGTTTATGTGTATCTCTTTCCTCCTCTTTTCTTCTGTAATTGAACAAATGAAGTGTTAAGGTAGAATCCATAATTTTCTATGCTCTGCCTTTAAGTTTGTTTGATTTTCCATGTTTTCATCTGTTTATGGAGAATCCTTGAAAGTTTCTTACTCTCCTTAACCTCTCACCAGTCTGATCTATCCATTCATTCTCTTTAAAGGCATCAAAACAATCGCCTATCTTGCCACAAGTGGACCTCTGCAAAAACTGTGCCTCATCCCCGCACCCAAAATTGCCTTTCCCTTGAATTCAACAAAACTTCAAAAAATCAATTTCAAATTCCTTGTACTTCATATCTAGCCTAAAATTAGTTATCAAATTAGTCATCTCGACCTCATCGATTACCTTTTGCCGATATTGACTCGGAGAGAGCCCTCTCCTGTCCTCGTAGGGCTAGCTACGAGGCTGAGCGTGGTTTTATGTAGCCTTGAGTTTTACCTTATTTCAGCCTAAGGTAGATTTGAGCGCTAACAGATCCCATTTGAATTGTTATGAAACGAAGTCCACAAGTAGCTAGTTGTTGCAACCTTCGGTGAGTGGGTAGGAGCTCCCTTCTAGTAGAAGCCAGTAAACAATATCTGGGGGTTGTAGCTCCATTCTAGTGGGTGTTAGAGAATTAGTGGAGGTTGTAGCGTCCTGTAGCTGGGTGTCTACATGTTGGTAAGAGTTTGCACCAACACTAAATTTAATGAATATTTTCCCTATATAATAAGAAAGGGGACACATACAACAACTACAGTGATTTTCTCCCACATCGGGTTTCCACCTGAAAGAGTAGTGCTCTATGTGTATTTCTTATGTGTTGTAACTTATTCATTCTTTACGACATAATGGATGATTAATGAACACAATGGTTAAGTTAAATTATTGATGAATGTAATTAAAATTTAAGTAAATTGGATATATGATGTTTACATTCACTAAAGTCACGTACATACATAGGTTTCATAAAGAAAAATGGTGTGTAAAATTATGAAAATGAAATTGAAAGTTTAAAGTGAATTAAAAATATTGATTCAACCCCCCTCCCCCCCAGTATTTTTCCTAACAAACAGCTACGTATATTCCATTTAGCACTCAAGTGCTTGGTCAACAAGCACCTATAACCATGCACAATGTTCAAGGAATTTCCATGTTGGGTCCTCATTAGTAGTACTCAACCATGCTTTCACAAAACCTCACTGTGGTATTTCAAGGGTCTAAGTGATCCGGATTTAAACAGGAACACAACAAATTCTAGAGATAACCATAAACACACAGATGCAGCAGAAATAATACTTCATTCCATTAATGTAAAATACTGAAATATGCTTACAAACAGAAATGGAAATAAACCAGCTAGGGTGATAGTAGCTTATCTCTGAGAAGAGATGTGGCAGCTACATGCCTCTGAACTGTGTTACAATGAGGCTCAAAGGCCTATTTATTGTTTAGAAACAATGGAAAACCCTAAACATCCAGAAACCTAACCCTAGAAGATGAAACACCAAACTGTGGGCCCCGTTTGGATAAATTGGTACATCAACATTCTGGGCTTGTAACTTTGGCATACAATCTTCGTTTGACGTGCACAATATCTCGTTAGAAATATCTATCCAAGAACTACAACTTTGGGAAGAACAACATAGGTCCATTGACCTATGTTTCTCCCAGATTTCCAAAAAAACATCGTTTAGGGCCTCAAAATGGCTCCAAAAGTTTAGAACTCAAAAAATTGCTAAA
Organism: Pinus taeda; assembly: GCA_000404065.3. Taxonomy (NCBI): domain Eukaryota; kingdom Viridiplantae; phylum Streptophyta; class Pinopsida; order Pinales; family Pinaceae; genus Pinus; species Pinus taeda. Next base: position 77,546 of record APFE030272413.1, read on the forward strand.
AATACTAAATTGTGCTACAATTAAGGAAACTAAAAAGCTGAAAGAAACAATGGTAGGGGTCCAAGTGGACTTAGTAGGTGTCCACCAATATCCACCTATATAATTCGTCCCCCCTCAGGAAGCAATGGTCCCCATTTCGTTGAGTTCCTCCATGAGATGAGGAAACTTCTGCTAAACTTGGTCCTTGGTGAGCCACTTGCCCTAGTGAAGGAGTTGGCCTGCTTTGACAACTCGATATAGTTGGATATTCTACTGGTGAGTGTGCTTGATCTGTGTGTCCATGATCCAATCAGTTGCAGCTTATTCCATGAAATCTAGATTTAACTCTGTGGGTGTGAGTTGTTCTGTAATGTTGGATATGTCTAGTAATGGTGGAGAGTATGGCTAAAGTCAATGCACATTGAACACTGGGCGTAAGCCAAGGAATGGGGGAATGCTGAGCTCAAATGCATTATCTCCCACATTCTTGGTAATGGTGTAAGGACCATATCAGAATGGTCTGAGTTTCCAATAGGCTCCCGTAAGGCATTCCTTTTGCAAATGAAACCAGAATTTTTCGCCCACCTGAAACTTATGTGGCACCTAATGTTGATCATGTTGCTGCTTGTACTTGGCATTTGATTTCTCCAGAATGTCATGGACTTGCTGGCGAATATGTTGGAAGTGCTCAATGAATTTGTTTGCCTTATCCGTTTCAGACTGGACATGAGCTAAATCTGCGTGAGTAGTTGTAAATGGCATGGTCACATTAGTGGGTCATAGTGGCTGGAATCCCAAGCCCACCTGAAAAGGGTTGTGGCCAGTTGAGTTGTGGAGAGCTCGGTTGTAGTTGTGTTGAACATATGGGAGGCTCTCGTCCCATGTGCATGGATGCTTTGAGTTGTACATGCGCAAAATGTGTACAATCATCCTATTGACAACCTTTATCTGGCCATCAGTTTGAGGATGGAAGGCTATGGAGTTAGTGAGTTTGGTGTCCAACATTGACCAACGTTTAGACCAAAATGTACTGAGGAACCTGCTATCCTGATCTGAGATGATATACTGTGGGATCCCAAAGTGTACCCACACTTATTCAAGGAAGAGTTTAGCAGTGGCTTATGCTATGACATTCTTCTTCCAGGCCACCATAATGGCCATCTTCGAGAACCTATGACCACAAAAACACAATCATTTCCATGCTTAGTGGAAGGAAGACTTGACATTTAATCCATGGAGATGGATTCCCAACATCGACTTGGGGTAGGCAGTGCGGTATAGAGGCCATGATTCTTGATGGTTAGTTTGGCGATGGCGCAGACAGTGCATGATCTGATATACTTCTTGACATCTTGTCAAAGATTTGGCCAATAGAAATACTTCTGTAGTACTGCCACCATTTTCACAACCCCGAAATGCCCAACAACTTGACTATAGTGTGCTTCCCAAATCATCTTGGCACGCTTGCTTGAAGGAACACAAAGGTGACCCAGGTGGCATAACAGTGCATCTTGGAGTTGAAAATATGGAACATTTTGACCCTCCAAGAGTGTCTGGTATGTGTGGCCGAAATTTGGGTCGCTTTTGTAGAGATGTGGCCACTCAGAAGTCTCGTGCCCATAAGAGTTGAGCACAGTGGTTAATGCCATGATCAGTGGTCGACTGAGGCAATCTGCAACATTATTGGTGCTGCCCTTCTTATACTTGATATCCAAATGGAACTGTGTTGTAGGTATGTGGAACACTTCTGATGGCGTTCATTCTAAAATTTCCCTTGGGTTTGTATGAACTGTAGGGGTCGATGGTCTGTGTGGATGACTATTTCCTTCCCCAAAATGTAATGCTTCCATTGTCGATAGACTTGCACAATGGAATACATCTCTTTTTCATAAGTGGGATACTTTCGGATTGTATCTGAAAGTGTCACTGTGATATGCCACTGGAGGCCCATTTTGAGTAAGGCCTACCCCAATAGCATAGTTAGAGGCATCTGTCTCAACCATAAATGGTTGTTGCAAGTGTGGTAATGCGAGCACTGGTGCCAAGTAGAGGCGACCTTTCAACTCTGTGAATGCCTTCTGTTGAGATTCATAGCAAAAGAATTTTCCTTTCACTCCTCCCTTGGTGACTTGACTCAAGGGTCAAGTGATATGAGAAATACCATCACGAACCTGCAGTAGAAGTTGGCAAGACCTAGAAAGCTACAGAGCTCAGTTAGAGTGCTTGGAGATGGCCAATCCTGAATGACTTGGATCTTGGTTGGATCCACATGCACCCCATGTTCATCAATAATGTATCCCAGATACTGAACTTGGGTCATGCCAATAGAGCAATCTCCAAATTGGCACATAACTTGTGTTGCTGCAGTGTTTGGAGAACCTGTCGAATGTGGTGGAGGTGCTCTTCTTAACTCTGGTTGAAGATCAGGATGTCATCCAAGTATACCACTACAAATGAGTTAGTGAATGGCCACAAGATGTCATCCATTAGCCTCATGAAGGTCACAGGAGAATTCACCAATCCAAAAGGCATAACCAACCATTCATAAAGGCCCTCCTTGGCTTTGAAGGCAGTTTTCCACACATCAAAGGGTTCGACCGGTACCTGGTGATATCCTGACTTCAAATCAATCTTGCTGAAATATTTTTCCCCCTTCAGTTGGTCTAGGAGGTCATTAATCCATGGGATTAGGTTCCTATTACGGAAAGTGATCTTGTTTAGCACCCAATAGTCAACACAAAGTCTCCAAGTCCCATCCTTCTTCTATACCAACACATTCAGGCTCCCATAGGGTGATGAACTCAGACAAATATGACCTTTCTACAATAGCTCCTGAATCTGCCTCTTGATTTCATCGTTCTCCAGAACAGAGCGCCGATAGATTGGCCGATTGGGCAGTGGTGCACCTAGGGTCAGATTGATGGAGTGCTTGACCTGACAGTGTAGAGGAACCCCTGTGGGGGAGGTGAAGATGTCGGAAATAATACTGAGAGGGGGGGGTGAATTAGTATTATCACATTAATAAAACTTTTCATTTCCAAACTCTGATTCATATATGCTACTTTCACAACTTCTTATGATTAAGTTAATTGGTCTTCAATGAGTGCATTAGAACATTATCAACCATGTTATCAGTTAATAGATGCAGTAACATAGAATATATCATCACACATAAGGCACACACATGAACACCATGATATAAGGTGGAAACCCAATGCGGGAGAAAACCACCTGCTGCAAGTCATCTCAATCTTCTTCTTAATAAGAAAATCCTTTTACAATATTTTGTACTGGTGCAGCCTTATACCAGTACGGGAGCTACAACTCCCTTTGCTCTTATACTAGCCGATCCATTTACTAGTACGCAGGCTACTACCTGCTACAATGCTCCAAAGATTTCCTTTAGCTCTTGTACTAGCTTAGATACTAGTACATAGGTGCTGACCCACAATCTTTTCTCCTCCAGGTACCACGTTTCATCAATTTTCATATTGAATACACTGAAGCACAACACATAATCTGAAAGGCCGCGTTTCATCCAATTTTCATACTAGACCCAATAACCACATTGAAGCTCATAATCAAACAACTTTCTGAATCACCCAATCACTAGATCAATACATATACAATGAGAGTCATCAATCAGATCTAGTCCATCAGATCACATAAAGATGAGTCATTAAGAACATAATCAATCACTGCTGTTATCAGATCATAATACCAGAAACCAGACATCACTTCAACACCCAGAACACAACAATGATAAACATGGATGACTAAGTAGATTTCATGAGAAGTACGCAGCTTCACCCATATAATAGCTACGTATAAGTACACACTGTTTCCAACTGCTTCCCTGTGTACATGTGCATTGTGCCTCACAGACTTCCTGCGTACGTGCGCTCTGTGTCCAATGAACTGCCTGCGCCCCTCCGCATCTGCAGCGCTTCTGGTCATGCGTATCTGCGCACCTGCATCGCTTCTGTGCCTGCGTATCTCCGCACTTTTCTTTCACTGGACCTGCATACCTCCGGGTATAGATGATTTCAAGACTTGAAGAATAACCCAGACTGTTCGATCTACAGATCTGAAAATGTGCCGAGGAGATATCAACCCATTAGTAGATCCGACTTTTAGTTCTCATGTTTCTCCTTGATTTATATCTAGCTATCTCTCATAACCCATCACTAGAATTTCAGATCTAGCTTCTTAAGATATTCAACCCAAAAGCATACATAAGCCAAATGATCTCCTTTGCTTTATATAGGCAAGCTCTTCCTCAAATCATGGTTCATGGGGCCCAATAATAATAATAAAATAAAACAATACCATGGGCCAAAACCATGATAACACAATACCGTCGGCTAAATACCATGAGAAACCCCACGTGTGCACGCTTTACTGCCTTGAAGTGTGTGCACTGGGGGTACGCACCCCATGAATGGGTAACCTGCGGGTATGTACGCACTTTATATAAGACATGCCTGCGTGTCCGCACTTTTTGTACGGTGTGCTTGCGTACTCCTTATTTTCTTCAATATTTGAGAGTTGATCATCAATCTCTGCTACTGTCCTGTTGTACAGTGATCCATCACCTGAATGGGTTGCCATCAAGGACAATACTTTAGCCATAATTCCAACAATCTCCCCCTTTGGACTTGATGGCAAAGCTTACTTGTGAACTGTCATCTGATCCCTTTTTGTTGTCCCGTAAACCATGCATTGTATCACATCTGATATTTCTTCTGTAGATTCATCTAAATGTATACAAGTGAGATGATCTTCTATGAGAGGGTTGCCATTAAGTACAACACATGCATCATAATGCCACCAATCTCCCCATTTGGACTTGATGGCAACAACACCGAATCACTCTCCCCCTTTGACATCAAGGGCAAAGGGTTATGCTCCCCCTAAGAACATGCTCTCCTTGACTATAAACCAGATCTGCTGAAGTCTCTTGAATGAACTCCCCCTTTGTATATGCCATGGTACTCCAATCTGATAATGCTCTTTCTGAGAACAAGCTGAGATGTCTGCTCTACTATATAGTGTTGTTCACGCTCAAGCTCCCCCTGACTGTAAGAAAGGTCTGCAAAATATGTTCTACAAGAAGAACATGACTCTATATATCATAAATGACCTTCCTATCACATACATCCATCACCCATCATAATGGTGATACACCAAAAGTTTACATATGATAACATCATTCATCCCAGGAATAGTGGGGAAACCAACATAGGTCGTTACATGACCTCAAGGGATAACTATAATAGAGACACATTATTACATCATGAGAAAAGACCAATCACCTAAAATATCAGTAACAACACTGTATGATCTGCTTCATAGTATCTGCCAACAGCAACTAGACCAGCAACTTGCATGAATCATCAATGTATGTCCTCATCAACTCATCCTTTTGCATACAATATAGAATCATTCTATCATATGTGAGAAACACCATAGCTATTAAGATCTGCACGGACCAAGTATCATCAATAGGGAAGATCTGCATCAATCAACATATGCACGAAACAACCTATCATCATATAGGTAAGAACTCATCATCAAGAGAATTCAGGCAATGTACTTCTTCTTATCCTTACGAAGATCACCATGTAAGCACCATTAGAGAATCAACCACAAATCTGATCTAAGTATCAACTATGTAACTCCAAGAATCATAGCAAGATGAATCATAAGCATCATCACCAAGGACCATAATGCCAACAGAGCATTGAGAACATATGCTCCCCCTAAACTGGTGCCATCTGTCAGACCTTATCAGTAAGAAAAGTCAATAAATGCCTTAAGATAGTTACGCAGTTTTTCTTTATCTGTCCCGCGTAGCCATGCACTTCACCTTCTGCTCTCTGGCGTACACCCACAGAGATCCTTCTGCTGTACTGCGTATATACGCTGACAGTCTTCTACTACAATGCGTACCCGCACACCTGTGCCATTAGTTGGGCTGCGTACCTCACGCACCTGTTGCTTCTATCGCGCTGCGTACTTCTATGTAAGTCCGCAGGGTATCCTCCTATCGCGCCGCGTACCTCTGATCTTGCTACACACCTGTTCTTCAGTTACTCTGTGTACTTCCACATGTGTTCTTTTGCTAAGCCGCGTGTCTCCACGCAGGGACTGTGCCTTCGCTTGCGTAGCTCCGCACCGGATCTTATACTCTGCTGCGTACGCCCGCACTTTCACTGTGTATCACCTGCGTACTTCTGATTACGGTCGAATAACAGTCCTCTTTTGTGCCATTGACAGTCAGATTTCCAGATCTGATCTTGTGCTCAAGAGATCATAGATTCATTTCACTTTCCCTACTGCCTTTCTTCAAACAATCATATACGCGATTTTGCAGTATCCAACCCACGTATATACACAACTTCCCTTTATGGAGTTTGCACATGAGATTTAGGACACTGAAGTTTTGTATTTTCAGCTCCCTCTGATTCTGGTATGTCTGTACGTTGTGTTGTGCTACCTTTCTCTGACTGCACTTCCTTTTTCCTCCATATCTTCAAGCGTGATGATGTCATTTTCTCCTTTTGATATGGTGCCCACACTTTTTTCCTGCATTCCTTAGCTATATGTCCAAGCTTGTTACATGCATAGCATCTTACATGTTTCATATTCCTCCTGTAACAATCAGTAGCTTTGTGACCAAAGATATTGCAAGAAAAGCAATATCCATAAAAGTACCTTGATTGAGATGACCTTTTTGCATAATGATTTTGAACCCTTCTTCCTCTACATCTAGCTGCAACATGTCCAAGAGTATGACATACATAACATTCAACATTATTCATAGGAGGAGTAAAGGATTTTCTTTGAGGAATTTCTTTCCTTGGTTGATGATGAGATTGATCTTTCATTTCTTCATTGATCACTTTGGATTTTTCTTTGGAGTTCCTTGCCTCACCTTGTGAACTAGATTCACCTTCAACAGATTCATGGAAACCAAGACCAGTCTTTATAGCAGGAGACCTTTGACTACTAAGAATATCATCCAAGACTTTAGAGCTATCTTGAAATCATAAAATCTTATCCTTTTCTTCTATTTTACCTTTCAAGATATTTACCTCAACCTGAAGCTGTTCTTCCTTTTCAAGAGATTTCCTTTTCAAATTTTCTTCAGCTTTTCTTCCTTCTTCCATTTGTTCCCTTAGTTCGAGAATCTCCTTTTCATTCAGATCCTGCTGCATTTGACGAACTCGGAAGGCACATTCCAGCTGGGATTTTAGGATGATGACTTCAGTGTCTTGTTTTCCAATTGCTTGATTTAGATCTTCATTCTGCTTCCTTGATTCTTCAAGATCTCCCTTTAGTGAGAGGATTGTAGCTTCAAGATTTTCATAGTAGCTGGATCTATCTTTGAGTTTCTTGATGGTTGTGCTCCTTTCATTGACTTCTTTTCTTAATGATGTCACTTCATGCTGCAATTTTTGACATTGGTCTTCCTTGTCCTTGAGTAGTTTTCTTACCTTGTTTCCTTCTTCTAGTTGGGCCTTCAGTTTGGTAGCTTCTTCTTTGAAGTCACATTCCTTTTTGTTCAATAGATCTTGTTGATTTCTAATTTTGTCTGTCAGCCTTTTAAATTTTGCCTCTATTTGATATCTTTCTTGTTCCCCCATAAGAGCAAGTTCAGTAGTTTCACTATCACTTCCATCTGATTCACAAGGAAATATAGGTGGAACATCAGAGGATAACACATTCATACCTGATAATGATTCTAAATCTGATTCTGAATCTGAAGAGCTTCTTATGCCTAATCCCCAATCGATTCTCCCACTGTCATAGTTCTTCTGAGATGATTTCTTTTTCTTAGATGCTTTCTTCTTAAGCTTCTTTTCCATTGTTCCACGGATCTCCTCCAAGCGATCAAGCTTCTATCAAAGGACCTGCTCTAATACCAATTGTTGGAAATAATACTGAGAGGGGGGGGTGAATCAGTATTATCACCTTAATAAAACTTTTCATTTCCAAACTCTGCTACTTTCACAACTTCTTATGATTAAGTTAATTGATCTTCAATGAGTGCATTAGAACATTATCAACCATGTTATCAGTTAATAGATGCAGTAACATAGAATAGATCATCACACATAAGGCACACACATGAACACCATGATATAAGGTGGAAACCCAATGCGGGAGAAAACCACCTGCTGCAAGTCATCTCAATCTTCTTCTTAATAAGAAAATCCTTTACAATATTTGTACTGGTGCAGTCTTATACCAGTACGGGAGCTACAACCCCCTTTGCTCTTGTACTAGCCGATCCATTTACTACTACGCAGGCTGCTACCTGCTACAATGCTCCAAAGATTCCCCTTTGCTGTTGTACTAGCTTAAGTACTAGTACGTAGGCGCTGGCCTACAATCTTCTCTCCTCCAGGTACCAGGTTTCATCAATTTTCATACTGGATACACTGAAGCACAACACATAATCTGAAAGGGCACGTTTCATCCAATTTTCATACTGGATCCATAAACATCAAATGATCATCAAGTACCAGTAAGTCACCCAGATAACTAGATCTCCTGCGGCGTCTCCTGCGGCGTCTCCTGCGGCGCCCTCCTCACTTCCGCAGCTGCAACACTCGAGAGATCACCCTTCATAGATTCGCTTTCCACTTCACTTTCATATAGATCGAGCTTTTGAAATAATAACCCAATATTTCAGATCTTAAGATATTCAACCCAAAAGTATGCCTAAGCCAAATGATATCCTTTGCTTTATATAGGCAAGCTCTTCCTCAAATCATGGATCATGGGGCTCAATAATAATAATAAAATAAGACCATACCACGGGCCAAAACCATAATAACACAATACCGTCGGCTAAATACCATGAGAAACCCCACGTGTGGGAGCTTTACTGCCTTGAAGTATGTGCACAGGGGTGCGCACCCCATGAATGGGTAACCTGCGGGTATATACGCACTTTATATAAGACATGCCTGCGTGTATGCACCTTTTGTACGGTGTGCCTGCGTACTCCTTATTTTCTTCAATATTTGAGAGTTGATCATCAATCTCTGCTACTGTCCTATTGTACAGTGATCCATCACCTGAATGGGTTGAAATCAAGGAAAACACTTTAGCCATAATGCCAACAATCTCCCCCTTTGGACTTGATGGCAAAGCTTGCTAAGAACTTGCCATTTGATTCCTTTGAGCTGTCTGGTAACCCATGCACTTTATCACATCTGATATATATTCTGAATGAATACAAGTGAGATGATCTTCTATGAGAGGGTTGCCATCAAGTACAACACATGCATCATAATGCCAACATTCATTTGTAGTTAAATCAATGTTCCAATGCTTAACTAGCATGCCATGTCATTCATTCCATTACCATAGTATTCACTTGTAGTTAATACTTATCACCAATATATACCCAAAAGCCTATTTTTTGTTCAACTAAAGTTCAGAAACAACCTCAAGCAGGCATAAAATATTGGGATTCTTAACAAGCTTCATTATGGTTAACAATATTCTCGTAAATAGTAGAATGAAATGCTACAAGAAGAGGTGGGCAGTACCAAGTGTTTTATTGAAACACAAAATCAAAGAGTTGAAGAATTTATTGCCGAAAAAACTAGACTTAACAAGGACGTTGAGGGGTTGAGTAAAAGACTTGTAGAGTTGGAGGCAACACATATCAAGCTAGGGAAGGAAAAGGAAGGGTAGAGGATGGGATTTGAATCATTACATGAAAAAGGTTGCCCATAAGTATAGATAGGTTGAGAAAAAACGCAGATTCTTAACAAGCTTCATTGTGGTTAACAATATTCTCGTAAATAGTAGAATGAAATGCTACAAGAAGAGGTGGGCAGTACCGAGTGTTTTATTGAAACACAAAATCAAAGAGTTGAAGAATTTATTGTCGAAAAAACTAGACTTAACAAGGACGTTTAGGGGTTGAGTAAAAGTCTTGTAGAGTTGGAGGCAACACATATCAATCTAGGGAAGGACGTTTAGGGTTGAGTAAAAGTCTCGTAGAGTTGGAGGCAACACATATCAAGCTAGGGAAGGAAAAGGAAGTATAGAGGATGGGATTTGAATCATTACATGCAAAGGTTGCCCATAAGTATAGATAGGTTGAGAAAAAACACTTTAACTTATTGAAAGACAATGAAGAACAAGGTAAGATGTTCAAGTAATTGCAAGGAAAAATTTCTTCTCTTGGGAGTGACAATTCTTTTCTTCTTCAAGATATCAAGCAGGAAAGTAAGAGATCTAAAGAAATTTCAAAGAAATATTTGAATAATAGATCTAAAGAAATTTCCAAAAATATTTGAATAGCGACTAGAGAGTGTTAGACCTAGAGAGCCCGTCATTGGGATTGCAAACAAAATTGGTGGCAACAAAGTTAAAGTGTGATGGGATAGCCACTGAACTCAACAAGATCAAAGAAGATATGAAAAGGGTAAAAAATGATTCATTCTAGTTCCAGAAATAAAAAGAGTCTTTACATGAAAAATTGTTGTTAGAAATCTCTATTATAAAGCACTTGAAGAAGAGTTGTTGTCCACAAAGTCTTCTTTGGAAGAAATGAACGAATTTCCTTCCTAGGGTGAAAGGAACATAAAATAGCTCAATTAGGTAGTGATATTTTAGTTGTTGCAAAGGAAAAATATGGTCAAATCATTGGTCTAGAGAGTTAACTTCTAGCTAGGGTAGATGAGAAAGGATTCCAATTAGTTGGTTTAGAAGATCAAATTTCATTGCTTGTTGCTGCAATAATGTTCCTTGATGAGGAGAACACTTCCTTACAAACTGAATTGAATAAGAAAACATTAATTTAAAAAGAAGACAAGGTAAGCCTTATGGGCATATTAGGAGAGTTGGAAACAACCTTGGATTCTTTCAACAAGGATCTTGAGTCTTCCATGGCCACAAGAGAGGAAAAAGAGGGCAAGTTAATACAAATTGAATTGAATAAAAAAAAATTAATTTCAAAAGAAGAAAAGGTAAGCCTTATGTGCACATTAACAGAGTTGTAAACAACCTTGGATTCTCTCAAAAAGGATCTTGAGTCTTCCAAGACTACAATAGAGAAAAACGAGGGTAAGCTAGTTGATTTATGATGTTGTGAGTCCCTGGGTGTTATGAGAAAAATGTACACAAATAGAATTCCCCAGCATGAGAAAACAGTGCTACAATTGCAGAAATTTGAGCTAAATGGCCTTCAAATACCCAAAATCCTTATCCAATGAAGCTATAACAGTTGAAATTCTAACTGAGAATGTATTGTTGGTCTTACAGAGACCTTAAACCTCCTCCATGAATTCAAAAGCCCAAACGGGAAAAGAAAAAAAATGAAGGACTTGCCCAAAGAAGAAAAGAAAAAAAATGAAGGACTTGAGGATGGCATGTCTAGTTCAATGCCTCCATTAATGTAGCATTGCCAAGGCTCAAAAATTAGGATTGTAATTATCATGCAAGGGACTAAATATTGAGATTTGTCTACTCAAATAGTAATCTGACCCAAAATCAATGTATCAATAGTCGTTTATTCCCTTATTTGTGCTTGCACATTACTGGTAGTATGTCAATTATAAATGTGTGATGCCTTTTTGGTGTATCAGCATACTATATGTGGTACATAATGATAAATGTGGCAAATTGAGAATGTAAATCATATCTAACACAATGGCACAAAAATCAAACATCTATTCAATCTATTAAACGACTTTAGCCACAATAATATTGTTGTTGATCATGCAAACAACGCGTTGCACCTTGGAAAGGTCTCCCCCATACACCACTTTGGGTGTTTGGTAAACCTATGGGGCACCTCGTAACCACCAATGGCACATTGTGAGAAACAGAGGAATAAACTTCATAGCTCTAGTGAGGCTTCAAAGTGTAAACAAAAATAAAATTTCATCTACTAGCCTGCAAACTGAATATCCCATTTAGTCTTGATGGTTGCTATTGCTGTATTCACATATTTTTCCACAACATCCCCTCAATACATGAGACAGAAAGCCATGTATTTCTCATGCCTTGGGCCACACTTGGCCATCATGCTTGAGGGTTCAATCATTTGATTTGTAATCTCAGGCAAAACAGTTGCTCATGATAGGTTTTCTGTGCAAAGATTACTCGAGCATAGGAAGAAAACATACATAAAATGAATTTGAGGATATGGTGCAAGATTGCTCCAAAACTCTTTCACATCCACGTTAATGATCCCATTAAATACCAAAAATTTGTAATCTGCAATACTATATTATTGTTGTGACTTTTCTATGATGTTCTTCCATACAATTTAATTATGGACCCAAAGGACAAACTATAGAACTTGATGCCCTTTAGATTCCTCCTTTCAATTAAGTGTACTATTTTGGGTTTTATATTTCAATAAAATAAATAAAACCACCCAGTAATGTGGGGTGTTCACTCAATGAAAAACATGCCATTCAATCATTTTTTCCTGGCAAAAACGTTTCCTATATGAGATGAAACGAGAAGTTCAGAAAGGTGACCTTTTGGCCTAAGTGGGAGCCAAGTGCTTAACATAGGCCGACAATTGTGGTGGATTTCCCTTACCCTAAAAAGAGTAGGAGTAATTCATCCAACCACCACATAGTATCCATTAGTATCCATTCATAGTATCCATTCACGGAATGTTGTATCTCCTCTGCCATAATCAACACAACTTGCATGTGAATCATATTGGACTACCAATGGCACATTGACAACAAAACATGTGATTCATATTGAATTGTCAATGGCACATTTGACAAGAAAACATTTCATGAGACAAAATTATTTTTTTGATTATGCATTGTTTGTGGAGATCTAAGCAAGCAACCAAGGGAGAGGCCCAATGCCAATTGCCATGCATGTCACCAAATGCTGATAGAGACCAATGTCAGGAAAACTTTGTTTTTGCATGAATGGAAAATTTGGTAAATGATGTGAGGATTGTTGATTTTTTTCAATCTATTGATAGAATGAGGATTTACACAGTTCTGAACCTAGGTGCATAAGATAATATATATTTTTAGATTAAAACAATTTATATTTATATATGAATATATAAAATATGATATGACGAAGGGATGATGAAATGCCATAAAGCCAAATGGCATGTAAGTATGACTGATATAAGCCTTGACAAAACCCCACTCCAACCAAGAAGACTACAAATGCTACTAATCTTTCTCATGGACACGGTGTTAATTGTTCCCCTCTCCACACAGATCTATAGGTTATATATTTTTAGGCTAGCCAGCAACAACTATAGGAAGGATGTTTCTTCTTCCAACCAAGCACCAGTTGTTACATGAGCTCACATTTCAATAGTGGTTTACCTTCAAGTGTTCTATTAGGAAAATCCAACCCACATCCAACCCACACATCACACTTACCAATTATGGGGTCTCAGTGTTCTGTTAGGAAAATCCAACCCACATCCAACCCACACATTGCACTTACCAATTATGGGGTCTCCTTCACTCGAAAGTAGGTTAGCATAAACATAAATTGCGAATGATTTTCTCTTACCAAGGAGAAGTTGATGAGATTTAGTCACCAAGTTCCACTTCCAATGGACTTCATCATTATATGTATTATGATTGTAACTTTTACTTTTCACTTTATCTTTCCAATCTTATTATAAATGATTCATAAGTGGCTTGGTCCAATCACCCACCAAAATATGTATATGTTAGATAACCCTAGGAGGATTCTTCAAAGATGATCACACTTCATCAATTTTGTACTTCTATTAAATACCTATTTTGGATAACCATAGGAGGCTTCGTCAAAGATGATCACACTTCATCAATTTTGTACTTCTGTTAAACACCTAATACAATGAAGAGTGTACCATGTGCACATTGCAAAAATATTGTCTCTCCACTACCATGTTTGATCTCTTAGGGTTTTCTATTCTTGTATGTGGGTATTTTCATTGCTGACAGTGGTTTAATGTGCCTATTGAATTTCTATAAATGCAAAAATTTACCTATTGACTTTATTTCTAGAAATGCAAAAAATTTACTATGTTTCCTCCTTTTGGAGGGCATTTTTCACATTCCGCTTTAAAAAAAACAAAGATATGCTCAACAAATATTAAAATTTCTAATTTTTCCCTCTCTAAAATCTCATTTATACCCAAGATGCAATGTGATACCTTGACAACATGTTCCATGGAGATAGGAGCTCATATATCTCTTATTTCATGCAATGAATTTTCCATGGTGCTTGAATGTCATATAGCTCTTGCACTAGTCTTCAAATGACAGATATAAGTAGGTTTGAAATCACAAATGTAGTTCCAAAAAATGCATTGAAAATGCTCAACAAGATTCACTGACATCATGAGAATCAACATTCTCTCATACTATACCTTCATATGAATTCCTCCCAATAAAACATTATTTTTCAATTTGACTGGTTTTTCAATCATTTTTGGCTATTCCACTTCATGAAGTGGATAAGGATGTAGAGGATCAACATGAGTGTTGGTTTTCTAGAAAACAAATTCAGGGTAAAAGGATAGCCACACTTGAGACATAAAGAACCAAAATCAGCCATCCAAACCTCGTAGAGTTCGTTGGGAATGCATGCAACATGCAGAAGCTCCAAGATCCATGGCACCTAATGTAAAGCAAATCTTTAATTTTGAATGTATGGGAAACAAATATGGTTTGCATATATTAGTTGTCATTTTGGAAACTCTTATGCCCAGTAAAATCTGATCAAGCTAGACTTCACCAAACGTGATTATGTCTTGTCATTGTGGCAAGATGGATCTCTTCAAAGGTCTATAAAGATAGAGAAGGATAAACAACATGATCGAGAGAGGGAGAAAGATAGAGATTGTGAAAGAGACATGGAAATATAAAGGGAGAGAATTGATAAATAAACAATATACTTGGATTAATCCAGTAACAAGGTTTCCTTATTCCTAAACAAGTAGAAGTATATGAATAAGCCAATTTCTGTTTTGGATTTGTCAAACTATTAATAGTGTACTCTCAGCTACCATTTGCTTCCAAAACAATTAGGACATCTTCTTTTAACTTATTATCTGTGTCGTTTTGACTATATTATCTACTTTATTTTGACTATTTTAAAGGTAAGATTACTTTTCTATTTTTCTTAGAAGGATATTAACATTTGTCATTTTAGATTATGAACTCGTTGTTAGGTTTCATTTTATACTAAACTGAATGTCCAATTATAGTGTAGTATCCCAAGGCTCCTTCGATTCATCGCAATGATCTTGCTGCATCTGTGTTAAATGAAATTTGGGTGTCAGTGACATATGGTAGTGAGGATTACAGCTTCAATCATATGTACAAGAACCAATGAGGAAAGTCTTCTTCCACTGTGAAGATGAAGATGACAAGTGTGTAGTTAATTGACATTTGTAGTGTTATTTCTTTATGTACAAAGTGGTTTAGGTGAAATAGTGTCATTACTATGTTCTTTATCATGGGATATTTAGTATTGATCCATGGTGAAAATTTACATATTTGTGTTTCCTATTATAATATTTGAACTGGACATTTTGTTGGTGTCTACTTATGTTAGAAGAAAGTGTGTATAGGAATTGCTAGAAAATATGAAGGATGGTACTGCCAAGAAAGATGGTCAAATTATAATTGAAGACCACTTGGCAGGTTTTTCTAATTCTGCAAATATCTTTTGCAGTGAGCCTTATGAATTGAAAGTAGTAGTAGCTGGCCTTGCACGATCTACTCACATTTTTTACTTATTTATAGCTCTAAATTTATGGTGCATAGAACACATTTATGGTGGTCATGGGCTCGATGTAATTGATCAACTATGGAAAAATGCAACTGTTGCTTTGGGTGTCATATTGATCTGCCTTAAAGAAAAAGCAAGAAGAACGGTCAAGATGTTGTACAGACATGAATAAATTCTGGGCTGAAGGTTATGCTAAGAACTATCGCAAATCACTTGATCATAGTAGCTTTTACTTCAAGTAGCAAGATAAAAAAAAGCCTGAGTACTAAGAGTCACATAATCGTTATTTTCTAATATCTTCCTATCTATTATAACTTATTTTATTTGTAATTTTTAATTTTTCCCTCAAGTTTCTAGATGAATAATTTTTGGGTACATTTGTACCTGTAAAGAGTGTTCAATTGTGATAGGATTTTGAGCTTTTCTTCTTATTCAGTTAATGTTAGGGAGTCTACTACTTAAATTAAGACAAATTCAAATACCACTATGATATGACGCCTTACCCTCCTCCAATGCAAGCATAATAGCTCTTTGTTCCAGCTTAACCGCAAATGTGCTTTGAGCAACCACTGATAGAGGCCAAAGACCTAGAATTACATAGAGAATCTAGGTTAACAATTGTGAACAACAAATCCAATGAGGGAAAATAGTCAAAATCATGAGAATCCCTTTTATGTGCAACTATGTATCATAAAGAATTAGTAGTTAGAGCTTTAATTTTGCAATAGTACTACTCAAATTAATCACATCATTTTAGAAAGGCATGCAGGCTTTTGAACTGATTGTTATAATGTGCAAGAATTTCTTTCGTCGAGTAATCTCCTTGACTAGCAGTTTGCAGTGAAGCAGACAAGGCTGGAAACTTGCCTCATTCTAACTGTATAGATGACATCCTTTGAGGTGCTCTTTTCAACTCCAATGCCAAAACCTTTGGTGGAAATAATCCTAAATTTTGGATATTTCTATTCTTTGAAACCTTCAAGTCTGCAAGACCTGTTTAAACTATGTTAGCAAATACTTTGTGCTTATTTAAGCAACATATAGACAATGAATCATGGAAATATCCTCCCAAATCTACTTTTTGTTTCTCAAAATAATCTTATTTCCTTTTCTTGCCGTGGGTAGAACCATCACCAAGTTTTGGGCATAGGCTAGCTTTGTTGCTTGTTAGTTCATGGTGATTGGAATTTACCTCCATGGGAGTCTGGAGTATTGGAATATATTTAAGACCCTTCATTGGCAAGTTATTAGTGGCATCAGGAAAAAAATTCCACAAGATGGTGAACTATACTCTCTTTTAAAAGTGCTTCCTAGTGGATCTTCACATTTCAAAACACTGAAGGAATGTGTTACATGATGGTGAAATGTGCTTGGCCCTTCTTTTGTTGATCTAGGAATAATCCTTGTGAAGCCTATAATTTCTTCCCCTTGTAAGTTATTTGTAAAAAATATCTTCTTCCCATTTTCCTTAGGTGAATGAGGAAACTTGTCAGATCTATTTCTTTAGACATGATTCTTGAAGATTCTAGACTGCCACCCATAGTTTATCTGACACAACACAGAGAAATACATGCCTAAGATGACGTTGGATACATATTCTGGAGTGAAATATTTTATGCACTTGAATCGCCCACTTTACTGGCAGACTTCTTCACTCACTACTGTTGGGTATTAGGCTTAGATAAAAAGAGAGTTGGAAATTATTTTTTATTAGGATCTGATATGTTTTGATCCACTTAATGTTGGGTATTAGGCTTAGATAAAGAGAGAGTTGGAAATTATTTTTTATTAGGATCTGATATCTTTCAATCCACTTAAGACATTATTTTCAGCATTCATAATGCATTGGACCTTACAAAGTACATTCCATGTTGGAATCTATGTAGCTTATACAAGACCATAATCCATTGTATACTCAACACCATCCAAATCAGAACAATTACAAGCATGCAAAGGATTAATTTTATCGCCAAGCCAATTAGGATACTTTATTATGATATAAACTTATTTTCCCATCAACAAATTTTAGAGATCCAAATGGAAATAAATAGGAATAGAGAGGACTATAATCCAAAAAGACAATACCATGGCAACATAACATGAGCAAGAATTGTTAATAGAAGAAAAATAGAAAACCCCTCAGATTCACAGGAAATAAGGAATAAATATTCAAAAGCAGTGAACAAAAATAAAAAATGCAGCAAATGAATCTACTACGACATACCTGAATTATTTGTGGGTTCTTGAAAACCATAGCACGAAAACTTCCTAAACCAAAGAATTGTCAAAAGACTAGGTACAACCATAGGGGCTAGGAAGGGGTAAAGGAATTGACGAATCAGTTACAGGGAAGTTAAGCACAAAGGATAAATGTTTGCAATAGGGCTTCTGGCTATGTTGGAACCCATGCACCATCATATCCGAAGTCAACCTTCACATACGGCAACAATAGAAGAACAAGATCCTTCACGAGGAAAATGGTTAAGAGATGCCAGATGCAAGCACCCCAGAGGAAAACTGTCAATTTTGGGGCTCTACTCCCAAGTCAGAGGACATAGACCTCACTGGGCATTGCCACTTGGATAGCTACAAGGAAAAAGAGAGGCAATCAATGATGTAAACTAAGGTTTTCAAACTTGATATTTGAAATTTACATCTAAGTAGAGCATTGCATGACCACTAGTCATTAACCTCTCTATTTATTCTCGTGGAAGTTGGGAGTGGTAGACTGTATTCTATGGTTTCTTGAAAATATAAAGATTGTTTTTATTTACCAAATAAAAGTGTTTTCCTGATAGCATATCAGACACACCGATTGAACTAAGTACTTAACCATCTTTAATTATGTTCAATTTTTCCATACATCAAGAGATGAATTTTGTAAAGCATTTGATGTGTGTAACTAGGATTTGGCATGTAACTAGATTTTCAGAATTGTTTAGTTGCTGCATTCAGTTTATTTTCACAAAATTCTAGTGATATAACAACAAATGTATTGAGAATCTTATTGAAATATTGTGTACTCATACTCACTAGATATTCAACAACCATGGCTTCAAACAAGAAAGAAACATTAGGTTTTCTCGTTGTCTGTAGTAGGCTCTCTACTCAGCTTACACACCAGATCACACATTTCCCACTTTTACAATTTTGAAAATTAAGATTTCAAAGCTAGATTTGAATTAAGATTTCAAAGCTTGATTTCAATTGGAAATTAAGCTTTGAATTCAGAAAATCGAGATTTCAAGTCAGAACACCAAAACGGAGACCGAGATTAAGTTACGGAAACACACAAGGATTAAGTTACTGACTATTAATCAAACACAGTGTGGCTAAAAGATTCGCAGAAAGCGGTAATTGTGAGAATTTGCCTGGTCTTCCTGTAGCAAATGGGAAAAAAACAAGAAAATACAAATTACTCTGATAGAATTTCAGCAGTCATGGTCACTAGACTCAAATATAATATATATGGTCTGAAATACATCTCAATGGCACTTTCTCATGTGCGGCTACAAAGAATACACATACCAAGCAAGTTTTGAAAGCGTATCAGCTCAAATTGGACCGTTGCCACCCTGTTTGAATGCCAATAACGTCTCACACCTGCTGCTCTCTCTATCTGCCATGACTGCCCCGACCTGTAATTAGCTGAAATCAACTTACAATTCTCTAAAATCTTCAAATGAACACCGAATTCATAAAATCTATGAAAAAGAAAATAATCACCTGTGCAACTCCATTTTCAGTTCATCGGCCACATGCATATCAAAATGTCAAAATCGTCCTTTTGCTGCTCCTTAGCTCCAAAGAATCGACTTTCTAATCAAGAAAATGGATTACCTCATTCATTCATTTCAGCTTGACCAAACTTGGGGACTCGATTAAGGCTCGATATGACCACGCCATAAGGTGGGCAAGTAAGACCGATAGCACGGAGGGAGAGCTACAAACATGAATAGTGAATGAATTTCCAATTTACTAAGCGTGAGATATAAATATCAATAGTGAATGAATCTCGAATTAACTAAGCGTGAGATATGGGAGAACCACCGATGGTAGAAGTGTGGAGATATGGGAGAAGCACGGAAGGCACAAGCCTTGATTCAGGCTCAAACATTCCATACCGATAGCAGGGAGGGCGAGCAACATGAATAGTGAGTGAATCTCCAATCTAAGGGAGGGAGAGCTACATCCATGCAAGAAAGTTTAAAGGCCCAGCCAACTTGTTGCTTTCTTTGCAGAAAGTCATTTTGATAGATTCAGATATAGACATAAATATACTTAATTGATAATATTATTCTTCTACTTTCTACCTCCTTGAATTTGAATTTGATGATGATATTTATAATAGAAATATTTTCCTTAAGGGGGATAATTTTCTTCAAGAGTGGTTCTAGGCTCAAAACAGAGGGAGATCACCTTAAAGCTTTTGATGATGATTTTTTCTTGCTTCTCTTTGACTAGTAGACTTCAAGTTGCTTTGTAGATCTCTTCAATTTGAGTATAGGTAGGGATTTGTGGTCTATTTCCTTGATGATGCCTTGAGGAAGGATCCCAAGACTTATTCTGGTGTAGACTTCTTCTTTGATCCAAGGCTTTGAAACTTCCTTCAAGAAGATAATATGGACCTTGTCTTCAAAATTCCTTGAGAATGAGATGATATTCTAGACCTTTTTTGTTGTGCTTCTTGAGTTTTGATACTTTAATTCTTTAGTATCTGAGTATCCCTTGATAAGCTACCCTTCCTTGATTTGTCACCTTAGCTGTGATACCATGTTGAGAAATCTAGGGCATTAGGATTAAGATATTTCTCTTACAATGATAAGTGTTTGTGAATGCTTTTTACTTCTATAGATTATATTTTTCTTTGATTTAGATTATAATTGTGTTATTTTTAGATTATAATTGTGTTCTTATTCATCAAACAACTACCAAATAATAAAGAGACAAGAGACACAAAATATAGGTGATAAGTCAGGGCCAAAATCTCTCCAACTTGAGAGGAAAACCCAAATGAGTTATTCTTCTTATAGAAACTTCAATTGGAGATTACCAAGACTAAGACCCTTGACACAACAACTTCTCCAATACCAAGTCACAAGCCTTCTTAGTTTAACTCCTCCTTCCTGAGTCAACAATGGTCAAACTTCTTCCTTCTTGTAGTGCTTCGCTCTATTTGAGCGAGCGTGATATGGAATTAACATTTATTTAGTCCTAAGGCCCGCACTTTATTCTTTGAGGACCTAAGGTTGAGGATCTGGACACATGACTCTATTATTAGTGGTTTTGATGTTTAAGTATGTTTTCCATTGATATTATGATGAAGATAGCATTATTGGTTATGTATGTTATCTATTGGTATTATGATGATCGTTGCATTAATGGTTATGCATGTTCTCTATTGATATTATGATGATTGTAACATAAATGGTTATGTTGGTCTCTATTGAATTTATGATGATGATCACTTTAATAGATAGATATGTTTTCTATTTATATTATGATGTTGACAGCTTTGACAGATACGTATTTTTCCATTGATGTTATGATGATGATAGCCATGATGGATGTGACCACTATGTTACCTACTTGCTTTAGTTTTGGTTCACAATGAACAATGATGCAAATGATTGTGTGATATTGATGATGTTATTATGACAATGACCAACATTGAAAACCTTGTTATTGATGATTATTGAGTATGGCAAGAAATCATTAGATGCAATCGTATATGACGAGTTGACGACACCTTGTTTGATGAAAATTTATATTAATTTATCTTTGAAATTCTAAGTCAATTTTAAAAATTTCTATATATGTTTATCTATATTCTGATGATGTGTTAGTGGTTGTAGACATAGATTAGTTGCTTGAACGAATGACTCATAATGGGTGATGAGGTTGTACAATTGGATGGAACCGCATGAGATGGGTGGGGTAGTGTCCCTAATCTCAACCATTAGCACTCCCGCTGTGACTTGGGCTAGAAAGGTTGAAACACCTTTGCCTTGAGGATCATGATGTCATGAGGGCAGGTCCCAAAGTTGGGTCGCTCATGAGGATTTTACTGGGGGCATGCATCAAGGCAGATTCCTTGATCCTCGACACCATCAGTCTCACTATAGCAGGAAACAAAAGAAATGATAGTGGTATTTGTCGTTGCACCTATACCTTCCCCTCGTAGCCACAGAATGCTTGAAAGGCAAGTGGCGTGGCATCCATGGAACTTCAAGGGAATTTCATGAAGGGCACTACCAACCTGGCACCCTAGGTGTCACAAATAAACTGTTAGGTGTGGCACCCTTGGAACTTCAAAGGAAGTTCCTAAAGGGCACAACCAAACATGGCACCCTTAGAATTATTAAAAATAAATAAATTAATAAACATAATCAAAAAATGAAAACCAAGTAAATTCACATCAAGGGTAATGATGTTATAAACTGAGGTAATTAAATCAAGAATAAAACTTGGGCTAAGGGTATCATAGGAAGAAATATTTTATCTTAAAAACTCTACCCTTCCCATGTTGGAAAATATTAGGTATATAATGTAGTTTAATTAGGTAAAAAGGGGTAAGATGGACATAAATATAAGGATAAATATTAATCCTAAAATTGTTAAACCTAATTAAGAGAAGAGGATGGTGAATTAAAATAAGATTAATAAATTAAATTTTAGAAAAATTTAGAGAACCTCCATGTAGCAACAACCAACATAACAATATCCATCTAGGAGATAACTGGAGTTAAATTAGGGAGTAGATAGGGGATCAACTCTTGACTTAATAATCGACTTTAGTAATGAACACAAATTAAGGAGTAAAAAAGGGGATCAAGAGACAACTAGGAGAAGAAACAAGAATCTTGTTGAGGTGAAGAAAAATATTAATTTTAAATTAAAATTTAAATAAATAATTTTGGAGATCCTTGATGAGAGAGTAACACATGGGTAGGTGAATAATCAAACTATTGGATTATCAAAAATAATTAATTATGCATGAAAGGCCAAGTGTCACCTATGAGGACTCTTATAAAAGAAGGGGAAGGCCATGGGAGAAAATACTTTTCTTACCCTATTGTTCGATGGATGAGACTATGTCACAGTAGTTACTACGAGCTATAGAAATTTTGGTGAGGTAGAGGACTTTAGAGAGGGGACTCTTCAGTCAAGGAGTGCTCTCCTCTACCAGCTAATACATTCCTTCATTGTACAACCCCATTACAGTTTGTGGTTCTCCGGGGAAGGAGAGTACCAAAGGAGTAAGCTGGGAGGTCAACCGGTGGGTCATTGCATTCAGATTAGGCATGCTGGAATTCACACTTAGAGGCGACCGACAAAAAAGAAGGGAAATTAGTGGCAAGTGAAGTTTGAATCTCGTCTCCTCGTGAATGATACCTATGTTGTTATAATATTCTTTTATATGATTTCATTATGGTTTTAGTTAATAACATGTAAATTAGATTATATGTTCAATAAAGTGAAATTCATGAAAGTTTTATAAAATGCTGAATAATTTTTTTTGAGTTCCCAATGCTATTTTCTTATCGTTGTATTTTTAGTATAAGAAAAAAAAGAAAAAAATTAGAATTTTATAGGGTTGGTACCTACACTTCTCCCACTATCACAACTATCCTTCAAATTTTGGTTCTTGGTTTAGTTATGAAACTCTCAATCCTTCTTTAGAAACCCTAGTTATAACATGTGAGGGATATTAAAACCTTGATTCCCTTTGCTAGGATGTATTCTTCTCCTTCTATAATTCGGCTTGAATTATTGACCTGTTTTTCTCCTTAATTCAGTCTTCTATGATGATTGTGATGACTTTAGTATGCTGCAACAAATGATACCTATTTATTCCCCACATGTGTGAAGGAGATCTTTCCCAAAAAGAGATCAATACACTTCATCTCCTTGACTTCCTTTTCTCTCCTTGACATCCTTTTCTCACTTGATGTGAGGCTTCTTCTCCTAGTTTTCTCTCACCATTTCTTTTATTTCAGATCCTTGATTAAGTTGCATGTTAAGTGAGGACGAGTTTCCCTATATATAGTGGCTTGTCCATCAAAATAATTCGCCTTATACTTGTGACAAGGCTAACATGCCTTTCTAGAATCATCCTTAGGCCGACTTAAAGGGGTACTTGTGACAAGTTCTTGGAGGGTTAATGACTCAAACAACTTCTCCTATTTACAATGTGTAACATGCTCAAATGGGTCTTCAATACATGACATAGAATTTATGACTTGATGACCAAACATAATAGCTCTCAGTGGGAGCTTCAACTACAAAATAAAATTCCTTGAGAATGAAACCCATGACTAAAGCATTACAAAATAATTTTATTTCTTCTTTCCATAATATACATAAAATTATAATTACATGTCATTATAAAGACCGAGCCTAGTTACACTTTTCAACATAAAGCACCCTTAATCTACACTTATCCCATCTAACATAAAAATAGGTGTTCATACATAGTTTCTTCACTATTGAGCTTAATAATGACTTTCGTCCAGGTTAGAAATAGTGCATACTACATATTATAAGCTTCCATAACAATGCTATCCTTTTTGAAGACTAAAGAACCCATAATCTATGTCTAGCCCATTTAAGTTTCTAATACAAAATTGGTTGTTCAAACTTAGTTTCTTCATTGTTGAGCATGATAATGAATTTTCTTCTAGGCTATAAAAGTACACATTTTAAGCTAGCATAATAGTGCCTCCTTGAATCTCTTTCCCCAAAGAAATTATACCGACATATATTAACTATTTCAAATTCTGGCATGAAGAACAAGGGTAGCACTTATGCAATTTGCATTTTTTGAACTTCTATGTCTAAAATAAAATAACTATACTTGTCAATTTACGATGTTGATTAATCCAATTCATTAATGCTTATAAAAAATCAATTGGTTTATAGATTAATGTCAAATATACCACTAAATAACACACCTATAGCACATTCAATGTCGAATATACCACTAACAAATCCACCTATACCACATTACTATGAATTTTTTTGTGTTTCCCATGCAGAACTTGAAGTTTGGTGAAAAAGTTAGAAAATAATGCTTAGTAATGCACACAAAATACAAGAAAAAGTTACAAAATAATGCTTAGTAATGTGCATAAACTACAAGGCTCACTAGAAGACTACAAGACTAATTGGAGGGCTAGATGAGTTGGATTGGGTACAAAAATAACCATCTGGATGTTTCTTGTGCTAATGTAATTCCACAAGGCAAGGAAATGCATTTGTAACATATATATCCAATGCCTATAACTCAAATTCCATACTAAGACTTCTACAATGCCTTCATTTAAAATCTGAAGTATTCTCTACAGAATTTTGTGAATGCATGGAACAAACCACGCGTGAAAGAGATCATAGTATCATACATGCTTTCCCTTATGATGCTTCTTAATAGTGAAAAAGGCTCATGAAATAATTAATAAATCTTGTACTAATTGGATGGTATATATCTAAAGGTTTCTATAGCTTTATGTTAGAAAAAAGGGAAATAACTATATGAGTTTAATTGTTGCTAGCATGTTCTCTAGAAAATACACAAAAAGGGTAATGACTATAAGAGTTTAATTGTTGCCAATGTGTTCTCTAGACAATACAAGTGCCAGAAACAACCATTGTTTCTAATTGTTGTCCTCTTCTCAACATCAGAGCTTTATCATCTAGATAATGAGATGCTCATCTGCTCTATCTTGTGGGGTTGTGGAAATTGCATTTGAAATAGGAGTTGGCGCAAAGTCTAATAAGGACTTCCTGGCACCCTCTAAATCTAGAGTTGCCCCATAGTTTTTTCAATTGCAATTAGCATTACTTTGGGCATAATCTGTTTCCATCTATTTGAATGGAATTTATTGAAGAGAGTCTGCTAACCTTGGGGTAGTGAAATTGTGGAAATGAAAGTGTTGATGGTGTTGGTTATATCAAGAAATGAAAAAATAAGAGATTTGAACGCTTCTAAGCATGGTTGTATGTTGCTCTGAAATGTGTTGTGCTTTTGGAGTGGGGATTTGGTAGCGATATCCATGGGGGTCATTGGAAGATGAGTCTACAAGGATAAGTGATTGTTAAGTTTTTGTTGTCCTAATATATCATGGTTTGGATGGGCTTGGGGGAAAGTCAAGTATATTTACTTGGCTGGACTAAGGAGTAGGTGAGAGCACCATGAAAAAATCAAGATTGTTATTAGAAAGTGTTTACCTTCTCAATAAATTTGAAGACAATTTTGAGATCATTTGGTGTTTAGCTTCTCAATTTGCATACATGGGCCAAAAAAAATATATCTAAATTGTTGCCTTAGTTTCATATCAACTGGTAGTGCTTATGTCCTACCTGATAAGTATATACTTGTTGAATATTTAGTTATTGTTACAATCAATGAACATGTGTTCATAGATAAAAAAAAAATATGATTTTGAAACTTTAAGTAATTGGGGACTATTCAAATGTATTAATAAAATACAATACTTGGTGAAAAATACTCGGGCCAAAATCAAAAAGTTGCATATTGCCTCTCTAATCCAGGAGTAGTTTTTAAGGTTGCTCACCAAACGAAAGCCAATTTAACTGCAAATTTCATCTTAGCACAAAACATTAACTAAACTTTTCTAAGATCATATGGAGTCCATATATAAATATTAATTGTCATAAATTTTATAGAGAAAAGCTGCATACCTTGAGGTGTCTCTGCTATACAGTTCTACTACGACAATAATTTATAATTTCAATAAACTAATGGAAATACTTCCTAGCCTCATATTCAATTTTGTTTTGAAGATATGTATAAAAACTAGCAAATCCTAAATGATATTTTTTTTTTATCGAGCACTTGTAATTCTGATTTTTGAAATGCCATATGGTAACAACAAACTAATATGTGGGAATTTAACAAGTTCTAGAATATAGGACATCATACAAACACTAACTAGATATTTATCTTGGACCCTAAACTCTTATATAAATTTAGTAACACTTACAACACACATAATTGTTGAACTTAAGCCATCAGAGAAGCTCACAATTTTATCATCTAGGTCACCCCGTCTCACATATTCCATGATGAGATAAATCCTCTTCTTGTTGTCCAAAACCTACATTTCACCGTTCAAATCAATGTTCCAATGCTTAACTAGCACTCCCTGTCATTCTTTCCATTACCATAGTATTCATTCTTAGTTAATATTTATCAGCAATATATACCCAAAAGCCTATTTTTTGTTAACTAAAGTTCAGAAATAGCCTCAAGCAGGCATAAAATATTGGGATGCTTAATTAGCTTCATTGTGGTTAACAACATTCTTGTAAATAGTAGAATGAAATGCTACAAGAAGAGGTGGGCAGTACCAAGTGTTTTATTGAAACACAAAACCAAAGAGTTGAATAATTTATTGTCGAAAAAGCTATACTTAACAAGGAGGTTGAGGGGTTGAGTAAGAAACTTGTAGAGTTAGAGGCAACACATATCAAGCTAGGGTAGGAAAAGGAAGAATAGAGGATGGGATTTCAATCATTACATGCAAAGGTTTCCCAGAAGTATAGATAGGTTGAGGAAAACCACTTTAAATTAATGAAAGACAATGAAGAACAAGGTAAGATGTTCATGTAATTGCAAGGAGAAAATATTTTCTTGGGAGTGAGAATTTTTTTTTCCTTTGAAGTCTCAATGAGGAAACTAAGACATCTAAAGAAATTTCAAAGAAATATTTGAATAAGACATCTAAAAAAATTTCAAAGAAATATTTGAATAGCAATTAGAGAGTGTTGGACCTAGAGAGCCAGTCATTGAGATTGCAAACAAAATTGGTCGCAACAAAGTTAAAGTGTGATGGGATAACTGCTGAACCGAAAAAGATCAAAGAAGATATGAAAAAGGTAACAAATGATTCATTCCAGTTCTAGAAATAAAAAGAGTAGAAGAGTTCTCCACATAGTCTTGTTTTGAAGAAATGAGAGAATTTCTTTCCTAGGGTGAACACAACAGAAAATAACTCAATTAGGTAGTGATATTTTAGCTGTTGCAAAGGAAAAATATGTTCAAATCATTGGTCTAGAGAGTTAGGTTCTAGATACGGTAGATGAGAAAGGATTCCAATTAGTTGGTTTAGAAGATCAACTTTCATTGCTTGTTCCTGCAACAATGTTCCTAGATGAGGAGAGCACTTTTTTACAAACTGAATTGAATAAGAAAACATTAATTTAAAAAGAAGAAAAGGTAAGCCTTATGGGCATGTTAGGAGAGTTGGAAACAACCTTGGATTATGTCAACAAGGATCTTGAGTCTTCCACGGCCACAATAGAGGAAAAAGAGGGTAAGCTAATACAAACTGAATTGAATAAAAGAACATTGATTTCAAAAGAAGAAAAGGTAAGCCTTATGTGCACATTAACAAAGTTGGAAACAACCTTGGATTCTCTCAAAAAGGATCTTGAGTTTTCCAAGGCCACAACAGAGAAAAACGAGGGTAAGCTAGTTGATTTACGATGTTTTGAGTCCCTGGTTCTTATGAGAAAAATGTACACAAATAGAATTCCCCAGCATGAGAAAATAATGCTACAATTGCAGAAATTTGAGCTAAATGGCCTTCAAATACCCAAAATCCTTATCCAATGAAGTTATAATAGCTGAACTTCTAATTGAGAATGGATTGTTGGTCTTACAGAGACCTTAAACCTCCATCAATTCAGAAGCCCAAAAAAAAAAAGAAAAAATATGGAGGACTTGATGATGGCATGTCCAGTTCAACACCTCCATTAATGTAGCATTGCCAAGGCTCAAAAATTAGGATTGTAATTATCATGCAAGGGACTAAATATTGAGATTTGTCTACTCAAATAGTAATCTGACCCAAAATCAATGTATCAATAGTCGTTTATTATCTTATTTATGCTTGCACATTACCGACAGTATGCCAATTATAAATGCATGATGCCTTTTTCATGTATCAGCATACTATATATGGTACATAATGATAAATGTGGCAACTGGAGAATGTAAATCATATCTAACACAATGGTACCAAAATAAAACATGTGTTCAATCTATTAAATTACTTTAGCAATAAGAATATTGTTGTTGATCATGCAAACAACGAGCTGCACCTTGGAAAGGTCTCCCCCGTGCACCACTTTGGGTGGTTGGTAACGGATGCCAAATTTCAAACCTATGGGGCACCTGGTAAACCACCAATGGCACATTTTGAGAAACAGAGGAATAAACTTCATAGGTCTAGTGAGGCTTCAAAGTGTAAACAAAAATAAAATTTCGCCTACTAGTCTACAAATTGAATAACCCATTTAGTCTTGATGGTTGCCATTGTTGTATTCACATATTTTGCCACAACATCCTCTCAATACATGAGACAACAAGCCATGTATTTCCCATGCCTTGGGCCAAACATGACCATCATGCTCGAGGGTTCAACCATTGCATTTGTAATCTCGGACACAAATAGTTGCTCATGATAGGTTTTCTATGCAAAGATTACTCAAGCATAGGAAGAAAACATACATAAAACGAAATTGAGGATATGGTGCAAGATTGATCCAAAACTCTATCACATCCACATTAATGATCCCATTAAATATAAAAAATTTATAATATCCAATACGATATTATTGTTGTGAATTTTCTATGATGTTCTTCTAGAAAATTTAATTGTGGACCCAAAGGACAAACTATTGAATTTGATGCCCTTTAGATTCCTCCTTTCAATTCAATGTACTATTTTGGGTTTTATATTTCAATAAAATAAATAAAACAACCCACTAATGTGGGGTGTTCAATCAATGAAAAACATGCCATTCAATCGATTTTTTCTGCCAAAGAATTTTCCTATATGAGATGAAACGAGAAGTTAGAAAGGTGACCTTTTGGCCCAAGTCGGAACCAAGTGCTTAACACAGGCCGACAATTATGGTGGATTTCCCTTACCCTAAAAAGAGTAGGAGTAATTCATCCAACCACCACATGGTATCCATTTATGGAATGTTGTATCTCCTCTGCCATAATGAAAACAAATTTCATGTGATTCATACTGGACTACCAATGGCACATTGACAAGAAAATATGCGATTCATATTGGATTGTCAATGGCACACTGACAAGAAAACATTTCATGAGACAAAATTATTTGTTCGATTATGCAATTTTTTTTAAGATCTAAGCAAGCAAACAAGGAAGAGGCCCAATTTCAATTTCCATGGATGTGACCAAATCCTGATAGAGCCCAATGTGTGTGTCGGGAAAACTTTGTTTTTGCATGAATGGAAAATCTGGTAAATGATGTGAGAATTGCTGATTTTTTCCAATCTCATGATAGAATGAGGATTTACACAGTTCTGAACCTAGGTGCATAAGATAATATATAATTTTAGATTAAAACAATGTATATTTATATATGAATATATACAACATCATATGATATGACGAAGGGATGATGACATGCCATAAAGCCAAATGGCATGTAAGTATGATTGATATAAGCCTTGACAAAATCCCACTCACAACCAAGAAGACTACAAATGTTACTAATATTTCTCATGGACACGTTGTTAATTGTTCCCCTCTCCACACGGATATATAGGTTATATCCTTTTAACCTAGCCTTCAACAAGTATAGGAAGGACATTTCTTCTTCCAGCCAAGCACCAGTGGTTACATGAGCTCACATCTCAATAGTGGTTTACCTTCGAGTGTTCTGTTAGGAAAATCAAACCTGCACCTAGCACTTACCAATTATGCGGTCTCCTTCACTGGAAAGTAGGTTAGCATAAACATAAATTACAAATGATTTTATGGTAGCAGGGAGAAGTTAATGAGCTTTAGTCACTAAGTTCCACTTCCAATGGACTTCGTTTTTTTTTTTCATGTAGGAAAAAAGTTGTAATTCTATTCATATGAAGAAAATTACATTTTTTAGATGCTTAGAGCATATGCATATGGGTTGTCCCTGAAAATCAGGACGCATAAGAATACAAAATTAACAAGAAAAGAAATAATATGCCAGCAGGCCTACACCTTCCTGCCTTTTTTCTTCTCCACTTTTCGCTAACCTCCATTGTTGGGAGTGGGAACAATTATAGCAAGCTGGTTTTCCTCTGTATTCATTGGTTGTTCTTTATCAGATTTTGATCCTTCGGAACTATGTGCTTGTTTGGTACCGCTTATTTCCAGCTGTAATTGTTGTTGTTGTATCAAGTTATTTGAACCAAATTGGGCCCCCTGGTGCTCTCTCTCTGTAAGTTTTCCTGTCTCATTTGCATGTCTGTGGGTTTTGTCTTGAGTTCGTCCTCCTCCAACAGTTCGGTATGCGGCCAACCTTTGGGTTTTTTCTATTGTTTCTTGTTCCCTTTTGGCTCCTTACTAGACAATGGATAGGCATATTGTAGGTTCCCTATCTGCAAGTAGCCGCGACATCTGAATGTTGTGTTCTCATAGTCAAGTGGTTGTGTCCACAGTGAATTATTAAAATTCAATGTGATGTGATCTTGTAGTCCTTGAATTAGGTCCACCTCTACGCATATTCTGGCATATGTGAAGATTCCCTGAATAGCTCTGTCCTCATCTGTTTTAAGGTACTTTCGTAAGGAGTTCCCAATGGATGTTAAAACTTTTTGGTGCCAAAAATGTAATAGGAGGTTATGTAGCCTTACCCAAACTGGCATTGTTGAAACTACCATGGTATTGGCATCAAAGTCCAAAAACTAGGGCGTGATAAAGAGCCCAGAATTGCCCCAAAAATAAGGCCCCTGATTAGTGATGTTGTCTTGTTCCAGTTCTGTGCTAAATCTAACTATGAAAAAACCCTTAGGGCATAGATATATTTCACAATTAGGTGACCATGATGTGAAAATCCATTGTTGCAGTGCATCCGCTTTTGGCCAAAAACCATTAAATCTACATATAACAGCATTATGGGTTAAATCTATGTATCGATCTATTACCTCCAGCAGAGATACTGTAAGCATGGGTGATTCCGGCTTCGGTTCCACAATGTAGGGGCCTGGTAGCTTTGTTATGGGTGTTGTTCTGTGTTGCAATGGTTCCTTTCCTTTAACTGCATTGCGAAAAGAGCCTGTAGTTTTTGAGCTGGCCCCCTTGCATCCGCCTCGCAATCTCAGGTTGAGGATGATGGTTGAATCTTTAACAACTCCATAGTGCTGGAGTGTGTGTTAGTCCTGCAAGCAGAGTCCTAAAAATACCACATTTTTGTATGTTACTCGAGTTCCCAGTTTGATATAGATCTCCTTTTTTAACTCTTGAAAATTAAATCTTTAATATAGTTTTTTTTATGAAGAACCCAACTCGAAGAACCTGAAGAACCGAAGAACCCAAGAAAGGAAAAGAACCAGATTTTTTTTTTTGAAGGACACAGTTCCTCATTGAAGAACCCGGTTCTTCTGGGTTAGTCTGGGAAGAACCTGTACCTGAATCCAGTACTTGGGTGCAGGAACCCGGGACGCATTCGAGAACCCCACCCCTGAGTACCCGCACCCGTGCAACATAGGTACACAACAATGTCTGCCTTCTATCGATCTGATAAGGTTTTGCTTCAGATTTGTATTCATACATGACGGATCAACCATATCCAGGCCCTGATTTACTGGATTGTAAGCCAGATCTGGTGGATCGATGGCACTTCTAGGGTTTATATGTCTTCCCACTGTGTAAAAAGGCTGTCCACCTCCTATCAATAGTTTTTCACGTACTGCCGTATTAGATCCAGTGTGTGATTTAGTAGATCGAACACATTCAACAATAATATCATAAGATCTACCTGATCTAGACCCACTAGCGCACAGTTGTCCCTTCTGTTGTCCATACTCTGTAAATATCTCAGGAATCAGGTCTGGGTTATTTTCCTCTCACAGATGGCCAAAATGGGTTGTCTTTTATCAGTGGGGAGGCGCCTGATCAAACGATCTGTAAGGCCTGCAACACCCTCGAGAATATTTACGCGCGCCCTAGTCTCCTCGCACATTTTCTTCACAAGCTCTCCTTTCCGCCCAATGATACTCCCCACCTTCTGCACCTGAAAAATTAGCCTAGACATCATCTCCTAGGGACATCCGAGTCATTTCTTGTTAGCCGGAGCATCCTCGATCTTGACCTCCCCTTTGGACCACTCAAGGGTTGCGGATCGGAGCGTTGGGGCTGGAACTGTACTACCCTCCTCCCGAATGTTGTCCTAATCTTCTCTCTCCCTCGTGTGCAGCTGAGGCCATTTGTTAACAAGGCGTTGAAAAAACTTCAGAGATGGTATCCCTTTTTCTTATTATGGGTAAGGTCCAATGGACTTCGTTGTTATATGTATTATTATTGTAATTTTCTCTTTTCGTTTTATCTTTCCAATCTTATTATACATGATTCATAATGGGCTTGATCCTGTTGACACCTAATCCTCAGCGATTGGGAGAATTTGAATGTGAACAGTCATCAAGAAGATGAACTGAATGATCACATTCATGTATATAATAGATAGCTACCTAATGGAATATATGAATCATTTTTTTTGGAGTTACTCCTGGCCTGACATGGTATCAGAGCGCAGGTCCCAGGTTCTTCTTTTAACCTTGCCTTGTAACTCCTCTGTCCACTGCCTGACATTCCTTGTTGTTTAACGCATGGGTTGGTTCGACTATTCCTCTGCCTGAACGGTGCAAGTTTTTGAACGCCTAGGATGAACCGTGCTTTAGAGCACTAACGCTGCCATTCAAGGTCGAGAAAGGCGTTAGCACACTGCCACATCAAACTGCTGAGCATAGCCGCAGTCATGTTTTGTGTATCAAAGGCATCCGATATATGAAATGCTGGCCTGAAACGCTGTTTGACAGGTATCAAATATGGTATCCGATATATTTAAAATGATGTCTGATATGAGCGGGATATGTCACCGTATTTGAAACGCTGTCTGGTATCCGATATATTTAAAATGTTGTCTAATATGAGCGGGATATGTCACCGTATTTGAAATGTTGTCTGGTATCTGATATATTTAAAATGTTGTCTGATATGAGCGGGATATGTCACCGTATTTGAAATGATGTCTGGTATCCGATGTATTTGAAACATTGTTTGACATTGAAACACTGTTTGACATAATGAGTTTGCATGCTGCCTGAACTGCCTCTAATCCCAATCCCAATAGCTGGTAGCCGCGGTACTTCATTCTTGATGTCTCGAATTTGAGTTTTTCCTCACAAAAATAAAATTGTTACAAAAGTAGAGCACGCTTGTATGGCCAAAATCCTAGTTAAATTGAGAGTTGAAGACCATGGTATATCATTCGAAACACTGGGTTAGAGAAATGATGGTTGACAAGGATCATATTATACGAAGCATCTCATATAAAATATATTGACATATATCATTCATGTTTATATTATACGACCATGGTATAGCAGCAGAAGTTTCTCATACTTTTAGATGCTGAGGATAGCAGCAGAAAAATTTGACTGTATAGCAGCAGAAGTTTTTTTTTTATAAGAGCAATTTCTTTTTTCCATCAAAAGTATTAGTCTATCAACAAAAGTTTTTTATATCAGCAGAAGTAATTTTTACAAAATGCATTCAATCATCTCTATGATAGGAATAGTTCTCACTGGCAAGGAGAACTATCCTGACTGGTCCCGGATGATACAACACACCCTCGTCTTCAATGAGTTGTGGAAAGGAGTGTGTGTCGGAGAAGGAGACAATGACCAAGAAAAGCCTACATCAAACAAAGAGCTCGCCATCTGGGAAAACAAGAACAGCAAAGCGTATGCATTAATCGCAGCATCTGTAAATAAGGAGGTGAGTCGCCACATTTCATCATATTTAACTTCCTTTGAAGCTTTACAAGAGCTGAAGGAACTCTATGACTCACATTCTGCACTTGAAGTCGTCCAACTTATGATTAAACTCTTCACTCTTGAACTGCAAAATAATGATCCTCTTGCTCGTGCATCTGAAATAAAGTCTATAATGCCTGATATCAAATCCACTAAAGTTGAGCTGGATATCTCTCTTATTTATTTTCTCAAGGCACTTTATCCTACATACTCCAATTATCTTGAGTCTTTGCAAGCAAATGGAAATCTCAAAGATATAACCTTTGACTCTCTTGTGAAAAAGTTTGCTGAAAGAGAAAAAGCCTTTGGAAAGAAGACAGTCCCTGAATCTTCTGAAGAGACTGTATGCTTGGCTCATAAAGAAAAATATCCTGCTCAAGATTCTACAAGAGGAAGAGGTGGACGAAGAGGAAGAGGAAGATACTTCAGAGGCAGGGGGCAGACATTCTCAAGGAGAAAAGGCAGATTTACATTGTATTCGCTGCAAAAGAAATGGATCACATGATGCCTCTACATGCAAGCTACCATGGGACAAAATTGAGCAGAGAAAAAACCAACAGAAAGGTAAAAATGATGATACAGACAAAGGTAAAGCACCTGAATCGCTCACTATATTGAGGCACAATGTAACATTGGAGTAAATGAAGATTTGTTTAACACTTCACTTGCTTCCTGGAAAATGATTGGCTGCTTGTTCAGGAGCAACCTGTCACATGACTCATAGAAAAGACTTTTTTGAAGATTTCACTGACAATGTTGATGGAGTAGTTTACTTTGCAGATCAGTCAAAAATCAAGCCATCAGGGCTTGGCACAATCAGGCTTAAACTGCCTGGTTTCTCAGACTTTCTTCTTGATCATGTTTTATATCTCCCACAGCTCAAGAGAAACTTGTTGTCCTTGGTCCACATTCGCCAGCAAGGTCACTCCATTCATATGTTTGATGGCAAGCTTGAGGTGAGAAAAGCATCTGACCACTCACTTGTCATGAGGGGAATAGAAGAAGAAAGGCTTCTCAAGCTGCAAGGAACATCTGCTCATGCACAACATTTCTCATATATTACTCATCATGAAGAAGGTGCACTTCCATCAAGTTTATTATGGCATGCTAGATTTGGACATTTAAACTATGACAGTCTCCGTTTATTGAAGAAAAATGGTGTTGCTGGTTTGCCTACAATTCCTAGAAAACTTAAGCAATGTGATGCTTGCATTCTAGGAAAGCATAGCAAACAATCCTTTCATGACTCACATTCAAGAGCACATAGGAAGCTTGAACTTATTCATTCAGATTTATGTGGTCCAATGCCTGTTCCTTCTGCAAAGGAAATAAATATATCATGACATTTATTGATGACTACACCAGAATGTGTTGGGTTTATTTATTGAAGAACAAATCTGATGCTTTCCTAACATTCAAGAATTTTCATAAATGGATTGAAAATGATGCACAATCTCATATTGGGTCTATTCGCACTGATAATGGAAAAGAATATACATCAAATGAATTTGAACAATATCTTCGCCAACATGGGATTAAACATCAAACAACTGTGCCTTATAATCCCCAACAGAATGGTGTAGCTGAAAGAATGAACAGAACAATTTTGAATATGGTACGATCCATGCTTTTTTTCAAAAATGTAAAGATAATGTTTTGGGCTGATGCTGTTCTATGTGCTTCATATATAAAGAATAGATGTCCATCTAGTGCTATAAGAAACAAGACTCCTTATGAATTGTGGTATGGACATGTTCCTTCGGTAAAACATCTCAGGATTTTTGGTTCCACCTGTTATGCTTTGATACCAAAGGTACGTAGAAACAAACTTGGTGCTAGAAGTCGTAAGTGTATTTTCTTGGGGTATACAAATACCTCCAAAGCATACCGCCTCTATGATGAAGAAAATAAAAAGTTTGTTATATCTAGAGATGTAATTTTTCTTGAATCATCCAAATCTGACAATGTTGTTGAGCGGCAACTTGATCGCTTGGTTAGATTCGCAAAAATGAAATCATTTCAAGAATTTGAAAATCAGATTCCACATCTTGAAGGGGGGATTCCTATACTAGATCAACATGTGGAATCTTCTTCTGAAGAATACTCTCCCCCGACTGAAACTCCAACAACGGATGATGCTTTAAGTGATGTAATTGATAGAATTGGGAGACTCAATCTTGATTCACTCCCAACTCAATCAACAGAGCAGCCTGGACCATCTCAGAAAGGTCCCCCAAAGTGGCTGACAAAGACACTTGAAAGTGTTCATCCTGATGAAATTGGAAAAACAGGAACCAGAAATGCAAACCGACAAAATGGAGGTGATGTAGATGACTCTAATTCACCTGTTGATATGGATGTTTCTTATGATTTTGAATTGAACTTGTCTACAGATTTTGAACCAACTTCCTTTAAAGAAGTTGCTTCTCAT
>APFE030272413.1:127174-143752 GCA_000404065.3 Pinus taeda
TTACTTTTTGAAACTATTTCATTTTGATCTTAACTTTTTAATTCACACACACACACATAGATATATATATGTTTGATTATTAAGTAATAAATCAATAGATTTCTTTTTATACTAAACATTAAATTATGATTAAATTAATAAATGGAAAATCTAAACCTAATATATATATATATAAAAATTTATTAGATTATATAATTAAATAAATTTCTCTTAAATTTAATTTGTCGTGGTTAACCAGATGTTACAACTTTAATATATATAATATAATATATATATATATATAATATATATATATATATATATAATTTTTAATAAACAAATGAATCGTTTCTTGAAACCACCATTAACAATTAGTTTGTTTATTTACCTATTTCCATTTTATAAACAAATAAAATTTGATATTTATATATAATATCAATAATAATTTTATGAACAAATAACTTACCTTTTTAAAACTAACCTTTAAAATTGTTAATCTTAACTTTTACCTTAACAAACTAATATATATATTTACATATATGTGTATACACATATTTAGTAAATAATTTGAATATATTACCGTTTTGAACTTACCATTAAAATTATGCATTTATTTTTATCCTAACAACCTAACATTATTTAGTAATATTGTATCTAATTAAATGAATAATTTAAAACTTACCATTAGTTTAGGTTATTTACTTACCTACTTTAAATTATTTCCATAAAAGAAAACATGAAATAATAATAATAACTTTATAACCATTAAAATTATTTAATTGTAGCAACCTAATGTTAGTATATTAATTTGAATAGATAAAGGTACTAGTCCCTTATTTATTTATTTTTACCTATTTTTACTTATTCCCATAAATAGAACAATATATTAATAATATTAATATTAAAATAATAATAACAATAATAGTAAATTAACAAATATAATTTTGACCTAGGTCCTATAGTCAAAATTAGCCGTTATTCAGAGTTAGTCGTTGGAGTCTCTGCTCAAACTATTTAACATGCTCAGGCTGGATCTATGTCTTCAACTTGTCCTGACGATGAACCACACTAGTTGGTTCGAAATGCGTCGACAAAGGTCTTTGTATATGTGATTTTCACCGAAGCTCTTCTTATAACCATGAAACCTTCGCAGATTTTCTACTGTCAACTCTAATATTTCACTAGGACTTCGTTTTTAGCTTGATTTTGATCAACTTATGGCCTCCTCATAAGCATAGAAGGCTTGAATGAAATGGAAGTAGAGGAGAAACCCTCTTCGAGATACCTAAGCAACTGTAATGCCAAGAACCCAATAGCAGCTGTAATGCCAAGAACCCAATTACTTTTTTGACGTGCCAATGGCTCTTCTCTATTCACATTTTGGGGTCAAAATTTATGTCATCCTTGGGTTTCCATCTTCATTTTGTAAGCTCTCTTAATCATTCCTCGTCGCACTCACATGGGGCCATGGGGCATATTACCTTAGGGCATGTTCATTAACATAATTCCACTCACACCTGGGGAAATTCAACCCCGCGACCTTGAGGGAGGTTCCATCACAATTAGAGAATGGGAGGTATCATCTCGTGTGAGGGAACTTGAGTCTTTGTACTTAGTATCATTGTTGAAATAATCATTGTAATTCAACCCCTTAGCTAAGATATAGTGTCACTATAGTGTATCCACAATTCCATGCAACTTCTTATAGTTGGATACTTGATCATCACTTCAAAGAATGTCTTCAAGTGTGTGTTGCACCACTAAACATAGATCCCTTGGGACATATCAATATCACGCTCCACTTCTAATGGCATATCAAGCTCCACTTCTAATGGAAGTTTTTCTAGCTATTAGCCTAGGTGCAATATAGATTTGTGTCTTGGGTTCATCAAAAGATCATTGTTCATTTTCCCATTTATTGTCTGCATTTTCCTTGGTTAAGGAATTAAAACACAATGAGATGTCAAAGCAATGTGAGGTAGACTTGCAATTGGTCATTGAGATAGGTTGGCATTGACAATTTAGTTACGACTTGTATCATCTCTAGCTTGATATAAAATCCATCTACACCTACCATATAGCCCAAATAAGTTATGAAGTCCATGGAAAATAAACTCTACTTCAAATTCATCAAAGGTTTCTTCTCTCTTACATCTTTTCATAATACAACTTTGACATATTATAAATGTTATGTCCATATTTTGCTATAGAGGAGAATGGTATCACAATACACAATGAGAAAATAACCGAGATAATCTCTTGATACATGATTCACCAATCTATGGAATTTATTTGGTGCATTAGTGAGTTCAAATTCCATTACCAATATCCATACAACCATGGTAAAGTTTGGAAGCTCGTTTTCCACGTATCTTCTTTCTTAACTTGTACCCTAAATTAAGCTCAAGCTTAAATATATGTGTTTCTTATGGCTTGCAAGCATCCCCATGATATAGCAAAGGGGAAATATTCCTTTTCTACTTTATGTTGAAAGAACAATGTAGGAAACCTCAATAGAAATCCAAATAGCACACAATGAGACCAACGAAGTGAAAATTACAGTTTAACATTGTATATTTTACAAAGAGTTATAATGCATATTCAGAAGAATGACACCAAGGCTTCTCCACTAAGCATGTTCATACTAGTGAGCAAAACACTATCATCAAAATTAAATCCTATTTAAATAGGATAAACACTGTAACCTAACTAAACATTTCCCTTTATTGGAACTACCAAATATGAAACTTAAGTAAAACTAATCTTCATATTTATGATTAAATTACAAGCATGATATGTCACGGAGGAAATATTTCTTTACAAAAGGTTCCTTTTCACTCGAAGGATCACAAAAACTAAAGTAGAATAGGAGACTAAGTATCTATTTCAAAAGTTTGTCATTGGTAAAGATATTATTAAACTTTTCCACATTATTGACTAATGAAGTTTATCTTTTTTAAAGACATAGGAGTATTAATATGTAAATATCAATTTTAAAATACTATTTACTAACACTGAAATCTATTTCATATTATTATGATACTCTTGAATCTCATATCCATCCAAAAATTCCAACACACTTTCTTGTCTAACCTTTAGGGGATGCCAACTTTCACAGGAAAAACAAGATCTTTATAAACAATACTAAAATAACATTGGAACATCACACAAGTGAAGGTTTGGATGAGGCTAAACTCCAGATGGAAACTGTAAAATTTTATGGATTTTCATCAACAAGAAAGGTACTCTCTACATTTACATTGAAGAGTGGATTCTAGTGAAATGGTAATTCATTGGCTAATCTATTTCAGTGTTAAGATTAGGGCCCTAGAGGCACAATACATTCATCTTCTAGTAAAGTTGGTCAAGCCAAAAAATTGTGATGTACTGAAGGGAGTTTCTAGCAAAATCACCAGAATCATTAGTGGAAATGGACGACACTATTGTAAACAAAAACACAATTGAGTAGAAGTGATGTGATATGAGGATGTGGAAGCATAGTGTTAGAGTTGTGTGTTGAATGCTATGTAGTGATTGTGTCACATAAACATACGAGAAGTAGGAACAATAAATAACGAAGAGACAATCTCCCAAACAAATAAAATAAGTGTTTGGAATTGTCTTTCAATTTTTAGAGTTATATTGTTCCTGAGAAGCATGTTTTTGTGCAACTAGATTGTGACTAGTCACTAAGCATTCTCTCTAAATGATCCTTTTGGCTATTGGTTTGGGGATGTTTTGCATGAATTAATCTCATGACTCATTAAGTTCAAATTTTGATAGTTTGAAACAAATACAAAATTCATTTAAATGTATTCTATTCCTACCCATTTCGTTGCATGCATCAAACAAATAAAATAAGTGTTTGGAATTGTCTTTCAATTTTTAGAGTTATATTGTTCCTATGACCTGAGAAGCATGTTTTTGTGCAACTAGATTGTGACTAGTCACTAAGCATTCTCTCTAAACGATCCTTTTGGCTATTGGTTTGGGGATGTTTTGCATGAATTAATCTCATGACTCATTAAGTTCAATTTTTGATAGTTTGAAACAAACACAAAATTCATTTAAATGTATTCTGTTCCTACCCATTTTGTTGCATGCATCTAATTTCCTTGCAGGTGTAATGTTGTGTAGGAGGGTAGCCAAATTCCGACAAAATTGTTTGCACAATGAAGTCATGACTACATTCAATAAATATTCTTAAGTGATACTCCAACATGTAATATGATAAAATTTACGTTTATAGGGTTGACACTACTTGTTAAACCCTGTAGGTGCTTATACATACTATATATATATATATATATATATATATATATATTATAAATATATTATATATATATATAATATATATATATATATATATATATATATGTATATGTAATTGTATATATATATAGATATGTATATGTATATGTATATGTATATGTATATGTATATGTATATGTATATCATGTGAGGAAAGGTTCCATAGCCATCTCTTATTCATATTCACTGTAATTGATCCGGATTTAAACAACAACACAAAATATTACATATATAACCATAAATCTAGAGATGCAATAGAAATAACAATTCATTTCATCAATATCAAATATTGAAATATGCTTATAGACAAAATGGAAATAAGACTAGCTTAGGCGATGGTAGCTTATCTCTCAAAAGAGATGTGGTTCCTGCATGCCTTTGAACTGAGCTAAAATGAGGCTCAAGGGCCTTTTTATTATTGAACAATAAGAGAAAACCCTAAACAATCAAAACCCTAACTCAAGTTGATGTAACATCAAGAGTTTACGGGCCCCGTTGGGGTTAGTTGGGAAACCAACTTCCCGGGGTCATAACTTGGTCATATTATCTCAGTTTCACGCGTATGATACCTAGTTGAAAAGATCTCTCTGAGGACTACAGCTATTGAGGTGATTTCTATTGAAATAATTCGAGGCATTTTGCTAAGAAAACATCATTAAGGGCCCCAAAATGGCTTCAGAAGGTCAGGACCCGAAAAACTGCCAAAAATAGTAAATTATGCTACAATTAAGGAAACTAAAAAAACTGAAATAACAATGGTGAGGTTCCAAGTGGAATAGGCAGGTGTCCACCAAT
Organism: Pinus taeda; assembly: GCA_000404065.3. NCBI lineage: Eukaryota > Viridiplantae > Streptophyta > Pinopsida > Pinales > Pinaceae > Pinus > Pinus taeda. The sequence continues at coordinate 132,260 of APFE030272413.1, forward strand.
ATCCACCTGGATCGATCCTCCCTCATTAGGAAGCAATGGTCTCCATTGAGTTGAGTTCCTCCATGAGATGAGGAAACTTCTACTGAACTTGGTCCCTGGTGAGCCATTTGCATTGGTGCAGGAGTTGGTCATAATTGACAAATCGATACAACTAGATCTTCTATTGGTGAGTGTTATTGATCTATGTGTCCATAATCCAATTAGTTTCATCTTTTTCCATGTAGTTTGGATTTAACTCTGTTGGTGTGAGTTGTTCTGCAATGTCGGATGTGTTTAGTAATGGTGGAAAGCATGGCCGAAGGAAATCCACATTGAACATTAGGTGTAGGCCAAGGAATGGGGGAATGTTAAGCTCAAAAGCATTATCTCCCACAACCTTGGTGATGGTGTATGGCCTATATCAAAGCAGGTGAATATTGTGGTGAGGCCTAGTGAGGTGCTCCTTCTACAAATGTAGCCAAATTTTGTCGCCCACCTGGAACTTGTGTGGCACACAATGTTGATCATGTCATTGGTTGTACTTAGCATTGGCTTTGTCCAATATCTCATGGACCTGTTGGAAGATGTGTTGAATGTTCTCAATGGAGCTATTTTCCTTGTCAACTTCGGACTAGACATGAGTCGAATCTACTTGAGTCCTGACAAATAGTATGGCCACATCATATAGTGGTTGGAATCCCAAGCCCACTTGAAAAGGTTTGTGGCCAGTTAAGTTGTGGAGAGCTAGCTATAGTTGTGCTAGACATAGGGGAGGCTCTCATCGCATGTGCATAAATGCTTTGACTTGTACATGCACGGAATGTGTACGATCATCCTGTTGACGAACTCTATTTGGCCATTCGTTTGGGGATGGAAAGTTGTGGACTTCATGAGCTTGGTGTCTAGCATCAACTAGAGACTCGACCAAAATATACTAAGGAACCTGCAACCCAATCTAAGATGATAGACTGTGGGATCCCAAAGTGTACCCACACTTGTTCAAAGAATAGTTTAGCAGTGGATTCTGCTACGATATTCTTCTTGCATCCCACCATAATGGCCATCTTCGAGAATTTCTCGATGACCACAAAACATAGTCCTTTCTGTGCTTAGTAGAAGGAAGGCCCAACATGTAATCGATGGAGATGGATTTCCAAATTCGACTAGGGGTAGAAAACGGAGTATAGAGGCCTTGCTTGTTGATGGTCAGTTTGGCAATGGCGCAAAAAGTGCAGGATCTAATGTACTTCCTGACATCTTGCCGAAGATTAAGCCAATAGAAATACTTCTGCAGTACTTCCACCATTTTCTCGAACATGAAATGTTTAGTGGCCTGACTGTAGTGTGCTTCCAAAATCATCTTGGCCTGCTCGCTTGAAGGAACACAAAGGTGTCATAGGTGGCATAACAGAGCATCATTGAGGTGAAAATCTAGAACTTGTTGACCCTCTAAGAGTGTATGGTATGTATGGTCGAATTCTGGGTCACTTTTGTAGAGATGTGGCCAATCAGAAGTCTTGTGCCCACAAGAGTTGAGCATGGTGGTTAACGCTATGATCGGTGGTTGACTGAGGCAGTCTGTAATGTTATTGGTGCTACCCTTCTTGTGCTTGATATTCAAATGGAACTGTTGCAGGTATGTGGACCACTTCTGATGGCGATTATTCTGCAACTTCCCTTGTGTTTGTATGAACTGTAGGGGCTAGTGGTTTATGTGGATGACTGTTTTCTTCTACAAAATGTAATGCTTCCATTGTTGAGAGGCATGCACAATGGAATACATCTCTTTTTTATAAGTGGGATAATATTGGACTGTGTCTGAAAGTGTCTTGCTGTTATATGCCAATGGATGCCCTTGTTGAGTAAGGACTGCCCCAATAGCATAGTCAGAGGAATCTATCTCGATCTCAAATGGTTGTTGCAAGTCTGGTAATGTAAGCACTAGTGCAAATCAGAGGTGATGTTTCAACTCTACGAATGCCTTTTGTTGAGATTCAGACCAAAATAGTTTTTCTTTCACTCCTCCCTTGGTGACTTGACTCAAGGGTCAAGTGATATGAGAGAACCCCAACATGAACCTGTGGTAGAAATTGTTAAGAGCCAGAAAGCTGCAGAGCTCTGTCAGAGTTGTTGGGGCTGGCCAATCCCGAATGACTTGGATCTTAGTTGGATACACATGCACCCCCTGTTCATCAATAATGTATCCCATATACTGAACCTAGGTCATGCCAAAATTGCATTTCTTCAATTTGGCACACAACTTGTGTTGTCACAGTGTTTGGAGAAGCTGTCGGATGTGGTGGAGGTGCTCTTTCCAACTCTGGCTAAAGATCAGGATGTCATCCAAGTATACCACTACAAATGAGTTGGTGAATGGTCACAAGATGTCATCCATCAGCCTCATGAAGATTGCAGGAGCATTCATCAACCCAGAAGGCATAACCAACCATTCAAAAATTCCCTCCTCAGTTTTGAAGGCAGTCTTCCAGACATTGGAGGGTTCGACTAGTACCTGGTGATATCCGGACTTCAAGTCAATCTTTCTGAAATATTTGTCCCCCTTGACTTGGTCCAGAAGTCATCAATCTATGGGATCAAGTACCTATTCTTGACAGTGATCTTGTTCAGCGCCTGATAGTCAATACAGAGTCTCCAAGTCCCATCTTTCTTCAGTACCAACACAATCAGGCTCCCACAAGGTGGTGAACTCGACCGGATGTGACCTTTCCGCAACAGATCCTAAATCTTCCTCTTGATTTCATCATTCTCCATAATGGAGCACTGATAGATTAGTTCATTGGGCAATGGCACACTTGGGGTCATATTGATGGAATTCTTGACGTGACAGTGCAGAGGCACCCTTGCGAGGGAGGTTAAGATGTCCTCGTACTCCTCTACGAAATTTTCCATCCATTGTTGTCATGTGGAGGGGCCCTATCTAGAGTTCATGGTCACCATCTTCATCTGTACTTGAGGGTGTATCATTAGGGAAACAAATTTCTTGATTTTGGAAATGAGCTTACTGCATTGCTTTATAGTAACTAGAGAGATGGTGGTAGGCAGTGCTACCTCTAGTATCTTGTACAACTCATTTCCCAAGGTAACAATACAATGCAAGGCCTTGACTCATACACAACATGTCACTTCCACAAGTATGGTTGGCCTAATAATACATCACAAACATCAAGGGGAGAAACTTCACATAATACCTAATCTATGAAAAGCTTGACATTGTATGGAAGGCGAAAATGTTGGCTCACATGAAGATCCTGCCCTTGGTGAAGCACCTAATGGTGTACAGTTGTGGGTGTGATGTGGTCAGTAAGCCCAAATGCTTCATGATCTTTGTTGCAATGAGGTTCTTTTGGCTCCCGTTGTTGACAATGAACTGTAGTGAGGAACCCTTTACCCACATATGGGAGTGGAAGAGATGCTCCTCATCCTTTGGATCTTCGGGTTCCTCCTTCTGGATCTTCATGGTCACAACAATGACATTGGGCTTCACATCAATAATCTTCTTTCCTTTGTCATTCCCCTTTTTGGGTTCTGACTCAGAGTCAGAACATGCATCTGATTCCGAAGCCTTCAGCTCGGTCACGAGTGACTGCTTTCCCTGACAATCACTTGTGTTGTGAGTGGAGCTCTTTGGAACTCACACCACTTTCCCATGTCCTTCTTCAGCTTTGCAGTGTAGTCCTTTGATTTTGGCTTTGTTGGGTTGTCTTGGGTCATACCGCCTTGGCTTTGTCCTTTGTTCTGTGGTTTGGGGGCATATTTCCCTTGCTTCGGATTTGCAGATCCAAAGTATCACTTCTTCTGTTTAAACTTCTTCTCGATCTTGAGAGTGTATTGGTACATCGTGCCAAGTGAGGAGATGTCTAGGAACTCCATATCATCTTGGATGTATTTATGTAGGCAGCCATGATACTTGAGTACCAAATGTTTCTCAGAATCCTTAATACCCAACTTCGTGCAAAGGGTATGAAAAACAATGGTAAACTCTGGCACATATTGGTCCCTTCCCTGCCATAGTGTGGTCCAATTTATGTATTTGTCCTCATAGCTCTCAACAGGGTAGTAATGATCCTTGATGGCATCTCGGAATGAATTCCAAGTGGGAGAAACTGAAAACAATGAGGTCATACTTTCATCTTTCTAGTCACAGTAGGTTTCCCACCAGTGCTTGACGTGGGAGTGGCTTTGAGAAGAGAAAAAGTAATCTTTTCTCGCCAAAAAAATCACCAGCAGAAAAATATCATTCTAGCATATTTAACCATTTATCTAGAGGATCTGCATCTATTTGGCCCTCAAATATGGGAATGTCAAAGTTTACTTGTACCTTAAAAGGTGTGGAGCCTTCAAAGTCGCTGTGGGATGTGGATGCACTGCTGGTGGGAAATTGTTGAAGGATTTGGGCAAAGTTATCCATCATCGCATTCCTTTATTTCTTGAGGGCCTCCTCAAGCAATATTTTTATCGGATCTTCTACTCCCTTGTCTTTCTTTTCTTCCTGCATGGGCGGTTGGCAATGTTTGTGAGGCTGATCTTGCAAAGTTTCAACCAGATCAAGCCCTAATTCCTTATATCTCAACCTCGTTGGGGATCCGGATTTAAACAAGAACACAAAAAATTACATATATAACCATAAATACAGGGATGCAACAGAAATAACACTTCAATTCATTAATATCAAATACTAAAATATGCTTACAAATAGAATGGAAATAAGACTAGCTCGGGGGATGGTAGCTTATCTCTGAGAAGCGATGTAGCAGCTACTTGCCTCTGAACTGAGTTACAATGAGGCTCAAGGGCCTTTTTATTATTGAAAAATAAGACAAAACCCTAACCCAAGGAGATGTAACACCAAGAGTTTATGGGCCCCATTGGGGTTAGTTGGACATCCAAATTCTCAGGGTCATAACTTGGTCATATTATATCCATTTGACGTGTATGATACCTCGTTGGAAAGCTCTCTCTGATAAATATAACTATTAATGTGACTTCCTTGAAAATTGCTAAAGGAATTTTTCCAACAACAAAAAAAACGTCGTGTAGGGCCTAAAAACAACTCCAAAAGTTTAGGACCCAAAAAACTACCAAAAATTTAGTAAACTGAAAAAAAAAATAAATAAATAAAAAAAATAAATAAAATAATAATAAAATAAAAATATATAAAAAAATATAAATAAATAAATATATATAATATATATATAATATATATATATATGGTGAGGGTCCAGGTGGAATAGGCTGGTGGCCATCAATATCCACCTGGATTAGTAATAACTACACGCAAGACCATAAAGAACACCTTGAGTATTTTAGCATGCAGCCTAATAAATTAAAATGGTATGTTTCCCACATAACCATAGAAAAGTGGTAATTAATCCCTAGAGTTTCAAATATGATTGATTTCACTAATTTTACATTATATTGGAAATGAGGCCTTACAAACTTAGGTGCTCAAGAGTCTTTGGTATAGTAGCCATATCTACACATTCTAGCAATCATATGATTAAACATAGTAACTACAGTCAAACATTCATGGAAATTGGAGTAACCATGTGACATATCGACTATTCTATTAATTTTATTCATGGTTTCCTAAGACTCATGCCTTTGTATATCACAGACATGCCATTTAGGCATGCGTTCATATTTCATTCGGCTTTATATCAACAATTCAAGCAATATTTTAATTTAAAATAAACACGACTATGATGGGTAAATATATACAATACAATCCTTGTGATTGGTAAAGCATGTATCGACATTACTGGTACATGGTGCAAAGGGTTACGAAGGTACTCTTATATCAACAGGTAGGAGTGTGCCTCTCATTCATAGCACCAAGTGAGAGCCTATATCATCACTATGTTATGCACTTAAATGACAACTAACATCACAACATCGAAGGACACATTAGAAACTCCTTTAGTTGTAAGCAGTGGGAGTATCAATACCCTATTATTCCTGAAACAATATTTTCCTATTCAATTAACTTATTCAACAATGCAACCTTCAATTTTAGTGCAAATGTCAGCCATGCTCAATCAACCATGCAAGATTCTATTCCCTATAGCTTCAGGACATGTTAATAACCTTGTAGCTCAACATAAAGTTATTTACACTCACAACTAAAATCTAAAAATTATCCAGATGTTGAAACCAAGCTATGAAGTTCAATGAACGATGTTTAATGACACAAAGGTATGAGGAAATACTTATCTCTAATGAGGGATCTGGAAAATGAGACTTTTCACCCAACCATCGACGAAATGTATGTAGGTATCTCTTACAACTATCACCCCCTAGCTAGATTCCAAGGCTTGAGGAGGTTTCTCATGGGACAAACCCATATATTCTTGCCAAAACAAGGATTCTAGGGGTCCTAGCTCCACCTCTTTTAGCTAGCAGAGGTAATGATCCAGGAAAAGGAACAACACCATAATTGAGTAGAGTGATGTGATATGTGGATGTGGAAGCATAGTTTCAAAGTTGTGTGTTGAATTCTATGTAGTGATTACGTCACCTAAACATATGAGAAATAGGAAAGAGATATAACAAAGAGGAAATCACCCAAATAGATAAAAGAAGAATTTGAAATTGTCTTTCAAGTTTTAGAGTTATCTTGTTTCTATGACTTGAGAAGCATGTTTTTGTGCAACTAGATTGTGACTAGCCACTGAGAATTCTCTCTAAACCATCCTTTTGGCTATTTTCTTGGGGATGTTTTGCATGAATTTAATATCATGTCTCATAAAGTTCAAATTTAATAGTTTTCAACAAACACAACATTCATTTGAATGTATTATTTTCCTACCCATTTTGTTGCATGCATCTAATTGCCTTGCAGGTGAAATGTTATGTTAGAGTGCAGCGAAATTCTGACAAAACTATTTGTGCAATGAAATCATAACTGCATTGAATTAATCTCCTTATGTGATACTCCAACATGGAATATAATCAAATTTATGTTTACAAGGTTCAAACTACTTATTAAATCTTGTAGGCACTCATATATGTCTCTGTGTGTGTGTGTACTCTCAACATACTATCACGTGAAGAAGGATTGCATAGCCATCTCTGATTCATATTCACTATAATAACTACATGCAATCCTATAAATACCACCCTGAGTATTTATCATTCATTCCAATAAATTAACATGGTACCTTTTTGAGATAACCATAAGAAAGTGGGATTTAATCCCTAAAGTTTCACATATGATTGATTGCACCAATTTTACATTGTATTGGAAATGAGGCCTTACATCATTAGGTTCTCAAGGGTCTTCAGTAGAATATCCATATCTATACATTCCAACGATCATATGATTAAGAATATTGATTGAAGTCAACCATTCTGTTGTAGGGGCTACAACCACCATCTAAAATTTTCCCTTCGCTACATTTTGGAGCCTCCATCCTTGGAATCTTTGTAGCCATCTTGCACTGCTTAGGTACTTGTTCTTCTTTTGACTTTATCTTTCGCTTAATATCTTGTGTTCACTTACTCATTCTATCAACTAACCACAAGCTGACCTGACACTTGGTTCACAATCGGTCTTGTGTTGTCTAGGAAACTGTGCCATCCTAGAGGTCAGCTACCTTGCACTTACGAATTGCACAGAGTAGCCCAGTAGCTACACTACACTCATAAATTGTGCAGAGAAGCCCAACCATCCTTGCTCCGGAAAATTGCGCAGAGCAGACCAACCAACCTTTCTCTAGAAAATTGCACAGAGTAGTCTATCAACATTGCTCTCTAGAAATATGCAAAGCAGGCCAACAACCTTTCTCTAGAAAATTTTGCAGAATTGGTGAGATAGTCGGGGCCATTCAACCCAGAAACAACGCAGAAGCTTCCCCTTAGTAGCTACCTATTGCATGTTCCAGTAGGTTGCCCGATTTTCTCTAGAACAACACAATTCTTCCTTGCATGCATGGCATATTTTTCTGAAAAAAAGAAAAAAGAAAAAAATAGAAAAATCATCCCTATATTTTAAGGATCTATTTTTAGCAGCATGGAGTTACATGCAAAGTCGATTTTAGAAACTTCCTGCCAAGTGTCACTTTTTCCTAGATTTGTGGTATGCGATTCATAAACCCTAAATCTAATAAATATATATAATGAATGCCCCAAAGATCATTCTTCACATTCGATCTTGAAGATCTCGCATTCTTGAGGCATCTAGGAACCTTCGGCACAATTGGTGCAACTTTTCTAGGTAAGTTTTGCTTTTCGTGTCTTTTACCACTTGATTTCTTGGCCTGTGTGAGTGATGCTTTTGATGTTTTATTGAATGACCTCTTTCATTTCAATGTGTTTTAACTTATAGAAGTGTTGTTTCAAGCTTTTCATTGCATTTTCTAAGTGTCGCATGGATAACCATGTTTCGGCACTAACAGTCGTCATTGCGGCAACTCCCTTCATGATATTTGTTGTTTTCCCGTTTGAATAATTTATGCACTCGATTGGATTTCATGCATGTCAATTCACTCATATTTGTACCATCTTTGCACATTCATTCAGTCCTTCTCATTTTCAAGTTTCCCTTGGGCAGATCTGGGCTTCCTTGGCCCAGATCTTGCTTCTCCTAGCATGTAATGCACATTCTTGGAAGTCAAGTCTTTGCCTTGCCTCCAGTAATTGCACAAAGATTGCTCACACTGGCTCCGAGCTATGTTCTTTACAATCGTGGGAGGTAGTGTCCCAGTCCTGCTCAATGGAACTGTGGGATGTGCAGTTCCAGCGAGCAACCCATCTTGATTAGACTACGCATTATGCAATTCCATTCCACAGTCAGCCTCTCTAAACCACACTTTCCGCAGCTCCAGTCAACATCATGCCTCATTGGCAGCTAATACTGTGTAATGCATAGTTCCAGCTAACATTCTTCCAACCTCTTAGAGTCAATATTGCACAATCTTGCCCTGCAGTCACCGAGTTTACTGCATGATTGATTCCCAAGTTGATTTCTATTTTTTAGCTGATATTGGCTTGTCATGGGTGTCTTCTCGACCTCCAGGTACAACAAGTATTAAGTATCTTCTCAGAAGTACATGTAACATGGCCTCGAAGAGAGTTGGCTCAAAGGACATAGTTGAAAGAAGTACTGGAGATGTGGTTGAACAGTTGTCTATGAGCTTGCTCGTCTATGCAAACAAACATCTGTTCATTGAGAAAGACATCATGATCACATGGCAAGACATCAATAACATATTTGCAGGTAGCTTTGAGGAGAATTTGGAAGACTAATAGGTTTATTTCAACATTCATAAGTAAGGTTTCTACAAGGTTGCATGTAAGTATCTCGTATTCCCATGCGTAGACATGATCCACTAGATTCTCTCACACACTGATCGTAAGATGATGATATTGAGTAGTGTCATTGGAGTAGAGATTTCTACCTTTAGTACATAATATTATCAACATATGTATCATTTGTTGCAGTCAGTGAATAGGATGGATGCATTGTTCTACACTACCAACAATAGCGCGAACACAAGAGACATATTGAAGTGTTGGGTAACGGAGCCATCAAAGCTTAGGATGACACTAAACCATATCTATAAGATAAAGACACTCAGAAAGGCCCATGAACTCTTGGTCATCTTTTCAGGTTCCTTGTATGGCTAAGAGAGTACAGAGACCTTGTTGTAGAGTTGGGTGGTTCTATTAGATCAGTTGGAAAGTGAAGGAAAACCTTTCAATTGGTCTGACATGTTGACTCTCCAGCTAAAAGTGCATGTATCAAATTCCTGGAGTCCGCCCAAGGATCAACAAGAATGATTCTTCATGTTCGCATACCTTCTCGATTGAATCTATGCCCATTATCAGTTTCCTTAGGAATGGACAGTTTCCCATTATTCAGTTTGCAAGTTACTCTTAAAGTGCAACTACTAAGGAATCATGGATAGACTATCTGACTACTTCGCTTCCCCTCTGTACCTGATGATCTTTGAACAAGATCTACCTTACATGTCCTAGGAAGCAATGGAGGCATTTCTCAACATTGCAGATTGGTATGCCTCACCTTATGACACCTTCATCAAGATGTACAACAGAAAGAAGGCTTCACATTTGTTGCCAAAGTTATCCACAAACAAGTTGGTCGTGCAGGAGGTTTCATACCACATCTCGATAGGGTTATTAGCTGGATTGCATAGGAAGAGGAAGGAACCATGGCCTATGCTTCCTTTACGAATTGGGTTGTACGTGATCCAGAGTTTGAAAGAAGCAGATTCCAAGGTCGAGGACTTCAAGAAGTTTAAGTTCTACAACAAGAGTCTCAATCCATATGATCTGCATGGATTATGTAGGGACCATTTTTTGAGTGTACTATCCTTGGATACATGGGGCATGTCATTAGCTAAGGGAATACCCTTGGAGATATTGTTATAACTCCTCTAGGCTCAATGAACTGGTCAGTGTGGTAGTATAATGGCTAGTAGCACTCAAGCCAACAACACCACAAGGATCAGTAATGAAAGAAGCAGTAGGTAGCAAACCTATGCAAGAAAAGGCAAGAGGAAGATTTCTAAAAGCACAGAGGTGGAGCAAAGCTACAAGTTTAAGGAAGATCCACTTGTTGAAAGAGTAGCTTTGGATATAGAAGAAAAGAGGTGACAACGCGACAAGAGAGGAGCAACGAAAAGGAGAGATAAGCAAACACTAGAAGAGATGGAGAGGAAGTTGCAGGAAGTTGACCAGAAGATCAAAGAAGAACAAGAGCTATGTAGAAGAGAGAAAGAAGTACAATGGGAATAGGAATAGGAGGAAGTGCAAGGCGCATAGATAGTGAAAACTGTGTTGATACAAGTTGAAGACTCAAATCCACCAACGAAAGATGATGAACAGGGTGAGAAGCCATAGGAATAGGAACTTGCTCAGTAGGATGAATCGATAGTAGAACAAATGGATACCGAGATGGAACGACTAGATTAGGTTTAGAACACTAACTGTTGTAGTGTTTTCTTCTCAAAGATCTACGAAAAGAACCCACTTAAGATTGTGGATGACTAAGAAACTCAACAATATAAATGGCCGCTAAACATTGTAGATCTGCAGCAACTGATAGAAACAAAACCTGCCAAAGTCTAGATCTATGTCACAATCATAGTTAAACAACAAAAAGAAAGAGTAATAACTCCAATCATCAAATGGAAACCAGATATGTAAAGTATAGTTTTATTATAACACCTATGAAGGGAACAAATAAATGTTACCAGACCCCCTCTATGGGATGGGTTCTTCGCTATCCTCAAACGTCTTCATCTTGTGTAGAGTCTCTCTCGTCTATAATGCATAAACCCAGTGAAAAATATGGTGTGTGAAAATGAAAATAATCAGAGTTACAACAATGAGTGTAACAATGAAAATAATTAAAAGTGAATAATGAATGGAAAGCACTTCTATTTATAACAAAATATTCTTGGGATAACCACTTGGAATATTTTATTATATTTGTTTAGGAGGGAAAAAGTATTTAAACTTTTATTTAGAAAT